>JAMKCH010051648.1:0-20988 GCA_023653785.1 Ophioderma brevispina
AAACAATCCGGCAAAAATATCAGTTGTTGGATGTTGGGTGTATTGGTGGTTAGAATTTTTGTCCTACCATGGCCACACAACGAATGAAATGAACGTTCAGTCTCTTGATTTAAACTCAACTCCTCAATGACGCATCTTTCACTAATCGCGACATTGGCTTAATGAGAAAAAAAAAGAGGTCATCTGAGGCACAATGATCCGTGCCTATTATTACACCGGCCACCTCATAACCATACCTCAATTTGTATCACTACCGATTAGTGTATATTCAAAGTCTGCACCCCAGTATTGGAAAAGCGGAGGCGCCATTGCTTCCTCATTGTTGGTACTCTTTTTTTTTTTGTGGCGGCAAAACATGCGAGACGATGAAGTTCTAAAGATACGTAACGTTTGTCCTCTCTTATCTATAGACCAGTTAACAGCATGTTTGTAAACATGTTAGGGGGAAGCCTGTCTCTGAACTAGGTCCGGCCTTACTGTTACCACTGGGCATTGTAATCTGTTAAGTTTTAATTAATATATGGGCCATAACGATTGGCAGCAATGGATTCGCAGGCAACACCAAAAAGTGACGTAGGATGTTAACAACTGGTCTATATATAACCTCTTTGTGAGTTACTTGGCCTCATGATTTGAATAGCTCGGCCATAGCCACAAAGATGTGGGCCATTGTATTGTATAGAGAGTTTCCTTGGTGTAGAACGGTCTTAACTCCAAATCTTAGCACTCATTGCACTACATCATGCAGCATACGCGATAGTTTTGGGTATTGTTATAAGAGCTCCTCGTTTAGCCTCTTTGGTAGCTTATGAGTACAAATTGTCTATCTGGGCCTCACAAAAAGCCTTTTGAGGCTCCATAACAAAGGGCAGCTTATGCAACCATCTTCCTGTTTCTTTCTTTTCTTCATTTAAATCATAACTGGTCGATGCAATGAGGCATGCTCTAAGCTTTGCTTTTTCCATATAGCATGCCCCTGAAGTTTCTCAACATTTCCGTCATTTTTTCTTGATACAAGTGTATTTTGAGGATAAAACACACCTTGATACATGACAAAGTAGTTGTAACACACCAAGTCAAAATTGATGATGAACTATAACTATGATGATTATAAGGGCGCTCCTCCATTTCTTATCCTCCGGCCGATGTCCTTTATTTAGCAACGTCTCGTCAGATTGAATTTTTGGTCACTCGACCCAGCTGACGATCAGCTGTGCGGGAAAATAGTTACATTCCAAGCCCGCTTTGTTTGAAAGCTTCGTGCTGCACGAGTTTTTCTTGTTATTCGATAATATACTTTACGTCTTTAGTGGCACCTTTATGCAATGCTCAAATCTGCTACCAGGTAGAATGATAGTCTCAAATACGCAGCATGATTTGGAAATAGCTCCACTGTGTGCTGTTATTTTAAATTTAACCTGGGCGGCTTTGAAACAGGGGTCTATGTGTACCCAGAAACCCAACATGACCAAGGTCGTACAAGATGGGAGAAGTATAGTCCGGATGTGTCGGAGCCGGTGTGTTTGGACCCGTCTCAGGTGTTTAAAATACCTAAATTATATTCTGGAATCTTGTAAGTACATTAATCGTTTGTATTTTGTAATTATCTTAAAGTAGAAAATGAGTCAACAACTCCTTGGTGATCCCTGTTTCATAAAATCAATCTCATTTATGGGAATTAAAAGTTGGATAAAATTTATGATGGAAGACCAGATGTGCTGGATCAGATGGTATTGGATTGAACCATCATATAAATTTGATGAAAATATAAATTTTGATATTACTGTTTTTCTATATTAGGTTGTGAACAAGTAATAGCGTTGGTCATCGCCAAAACCGATATTAGAACTTTCTAGTGTTTTGAAAGATCTTATAATTATATTTTGGAATTGAAACAAATTATTGATATAATAAGTTGTTCACCCAATTGTTTAAGAGAAGAATTTGAAATCATTGGTTGGTAAATGTATAAATAAATGTAACTTTAACAGAGGCATAGTTAAATCAAAGTCAACTTAGTGGTGATATGGTAGACTTATTCATTCGCTTGGTTTCTAAATTTATATTCCAGCAGTGCCTACCCACTTGATTTGCTACAGGCTTTGTGTTACTACTAGTGTCCTAACTTCTTTTGCTTGGCAGGAAGATTTCCTGAGTAAACTACACTACCTTTCTGTTGTTAAAACTACCTTGATTTGGTGAATGAACAACACCTGTTTGAGCTACTGTAGCACGGGGTTCGCCATGTTTCAAGACTGGGGCGAATGAACTTTACCTCTTAACTACAGTGACTCTGTTAGCGTGACTAACTCATTTTTCAAGCTGAACGTGAAACTCTAGAACCGCAGAACTATATATCGGTAAACCATAGAAGTAAAGTTAAACTCTAAAGTTGAACATAAAACCTCGCCACTATAGTTGTTCAGGTTATGTGACAATTTACAACATCTCTTAATGGTTTCCCTTGAAGTCGACTGAAATTAGTTAACCTGGACTGTAAAGTTAACCTAAACCCATGTCTTTTGAAATTAGAACAAATAACAGAAGTTTGTATAATCCACATTATATTAAAGTGGATGGCATAAGATGTTGCTCCCCTCAGGATCATTATCGGGACCACAATGCCAAATAAGTCTGGTTTAGGCCACTTTAGATACTTGAGCTCAAATAATTTGAAGTGTATTGAAGAATATATAATTATCTGAATTTTGCTCAAAGGAAATAAATTATATTTTAATTATTTTGCAAGATAAAACATGTGTCCGGAGTACTTTCCGTGATGTGTCTTATTATCATTTAACGCATTTATTGCCACTCGCCACAGATATGTGTTGTCATTGCGCACAAGAAATATACCTTTGAGAATGTTATTTTTTGTAGATTTTTCTTATTCTTCTCAATCCAACGGGTTATAAATTTAGGGATCAGAATGGACGAACCTTTTTTAATTGTTTTCAACGTATCAACACTTAAGAAGTTCGTCATCAAAATTACCCTCGCAAATGTCTCTCGGACGAACGTGGATAAATATACCACCATAAGACAAGTAAGCGTTGGGGACAGTAAAAGAATATGGGGTTTAGTTCCAATATTGTAACTTATGGCATCATCTTTTAAAATTGGACATAATCTTTGGTGCCATAAGTTACAACTGTCTGTGGAGTTCCACTGCCATTTAAAGGTTGAGATGTTTTGAGATGTATATTTCCTAAATAAAAACTAATTTTCTTTTGACATACCTAGCATCTCTAGAGCTGTAGAATAATTGTCTTACAATTTGTAAACCTGATTGCAATTTGTTCCCAAAAAATTCATGTCACATGTGCACAGGCTGCCAAATTTGGGCAGCCCAATGGAGACACAACAAGGCAAGTTTCAGCATCACCTACAAGTTGTCAAACGTGGAATTTTAAATCTGAAAAAATGGTTATCACATGCTGATGAGACTCTCAAGAATGCCTAATATCACGTTTCTTGCATAATAATATTTAAGCCACTTTGCAGCTGTAATTTAAGCAAATTGGCTTAATGGCACTTTCACTACACACAACTCGTCCTGACTAATAGTCTATGATAACAGCAGCCATAAAAAGTTAAGACTTTCTAGTCATGATAATCAGGCATTTGACTAATCAGACTAATTAGCAATGACCAATGTACACTTAGTCGGCATTTTTGTGCTTGACTAACATAATTCTAGTCATTTGTGAGTCAAAGTAGTTTTTTAAGTTATTTGTCATTTAAAATTAAATTCGTCAGATCATTATTTGTTGTTTTAAGTAATAAATGAGAGGTAATGAAAATATTTTGTAATCTGAAAACTATTTTAAAATATGGGAAGGTGATCTCCGTCTAGCAAACATGTTTCCCATTGAAGTACATTATATTAATGATAAAACAACTGATTGCTTTGAATGTCAATAAGACACTTTTTGGAGTAATTATATTCTCATGGGTGTTCAAGAAAATGATCTTTCGTATAAATCCCTAAATAACAGGGGGAGCTTTCCAGACAGAAGCGCCCCCGATTTTTTTCGAACTCGTTGTTTTAGCATATTTAGGATGTTTATCTATGTATTAGATCACACCTGAAGTGAATAAGCCGAATACGCCCTCGTTATGTAATAATATCATTAAGATGATGATTTAGAACTTTCTGTCGTGCACGACTGAAAATTAAGCATACTTTTCTATGGGGACGATTACGATAGCAGTCAAGTTAAAAATAGGTTTTTATTTTCTTTTTTACTCGTTTGTCTAATAAACCTTCTAAACATCGGTAGATGTTCTACAACCGAATAAGTGCTAATAGAAAAAAAATCGTATCCTCAAAACATCTCTTCCTGTCCTTTTATAACAAAACATTAAAAGGTTCTTGTTTTAGCTAGAAAATTATTTTCAAACAACAAAAGAGTTAACGCAGCTTTTCACTTTTAATTTTAGCAAAACACACAGGAATATGTCGAAATTAGTTAATCGAATTATTGAGCATCTGACTTGCCATACTTTCTCTTCGTACAACAGCTTACAACTAAACTAACAGTGAACTGGTTTCAACACATCAGTCATTCAGTAAGCATGTGTTCACGCAGTAGTAATTACGTTAACCTAATCCACGATCAACGGACAGCATTTTTATTCCTTGTGCCCGAGTGTGGCAAGTTTCAGAAAGTTGCATAATTTTAACAACAGCGATATCAGCTTTCAATCGAAATCTATATAAATATTTCATGCAGTGACTTAGAATACTAGGCGATTAACCGGCTTTCGCGATTTACCTATAGTCGATCCAACTTCATATGCCCTTCCCTCTATAGTTTTGGGCTGCGACAATTATTGTATAGAATAGGGTGAATCACTTCAGGTGTAATCGGTAGTATAATGATAAGCCGATTACAATATGATTTGACTCCGCGTCGTACATTTGCAAACTTTTCATGAAATAAAACCATGATGCATAGGCCTATAGTATATCGTATATTATGAGTTAAAAATTCTCTTACATTCAGTCATCGTCTGATTCCGATTCACTGTCCTCCGTCAGCTTGATTAGGATTTGATTTATGTCAATATCAACAATATTCTCCTTGCTCCAGTAGAAGTCTTCTATCCCAATAACATGTGAATAACGTTGAATTTTTGAACTGGTGTTCACAGGGCTTTAACTTTACTATGTATTGCAATAATAAAATTCTTAGCGTTCTTCATTTTTTTTTTTTTTTCATTTAATATTCAATAGGATTCTTGTGGCCAAATGTCAATTTAACTTTTGTTGTACGTATACTACGTGTAAATTAAATCGCCTACAGATTCTTGTACATACTCTGTACATGTCTACCTAAATTTATTTGGTGTACATTTTGGACATTCAAATGCACCTGCATAACGCAAGGAAAAATATTGATGGCCTGCCCTTCTTTAAATCCCACACTGGCCTGGCAGTGATCATTATGCTACTCTCATTTAATCCTCTAAGACGATTTTCAAAATCAATGATTTGTTGTGAAGCTTTATTATTGCCCCTCGTACATCAGAGCTTTATACCTCCACGCAAATGGTATGGGGGACATATGAGGTTGGAACGACTATAGCTATCTTGGCCAGGGCAAGGGTGTTGTTTTTTTTTTTAATATTTTTTTTGGAAAAACCGACTTTCGCGATTACCCAGCTTTCGCGATTGTACGGTTCTTTAAAATCTAGATATTTATCGAAATAAGTGCATTTTTTTTGTTTTACATTTGTGCCAAATTAGTATAAAATGAGCCTGGATTCTTGAGAAATGGTTTTTAAAATAAAATTAGGAAACTCTTCATCATACAAAGAAGCGCTACTCGGTACATTGAAAAGTATGTAGATTAGTGGGTTTCGAACACTGATCTCTATACAATGGATTGGAAACCTGGGCTTCGTAATTGAGGCACTGACGGCCATATTGGTCATCCAAAAAGAGCCCAAGCAGGTGGTTAAGAGCCGGTGTGAAAGTAATCATAGTCCGGCAGGTGTCATAGTCCGGGCTCCTTAGACGACAACGGAATAAAGCGTGAAACTAATGTTGCGTGAAGAGTCGATTGCCCTATTGTTCACCATTGTTCCCGGACTGTGAGACCGGCGGACCATATCTCCTGCCACACCGGTCATTTATACAAAAGGTTCCCATTGAAATGTGAGGTATAAAGCGACATAACAGACTATGTACAGAATCAAGCCAATTGATTGAGCTCATTGTATTTGCGCGTATTGGATGGCATGTCTCTAAAACGTGCACCCGGGATACAACTTCTGTTAAACAGGTGTCTCTGGAATGCTATTGTGTTCGGTAGACCAAGATGTCAGCCCGTTGCTCCATTCATCTAATATACAATTACTGTTGTGTAGCCAATCCATTGTATAGAGATCAGTGGTTACAGTGCGACTGCGATAAAACTATAAATATTACGCGACCCCTTTTAAAATTTTCACGTTTTCATGGATTGTTAGTGTTTAGGCCAACTAAAACCTTTGTTAATTACAAAATGATATCTAAAACACCCCTCTTTACATTTTTCTCAAATCACCGAGGTTTTAAAAAGTGTAGTTTTTTTGCAATAAAAATTTCTAAACGAACTTCGCTCCTATCCTTTGTGTGCTCAACGAAGTTCACAAGGATGAGGCTTGTGGCAAACTTGCACGTGATATATGCGCGTATAGGATATATTTTCGCTGGCTTCTGTTTCGGTATTGAATGCGGCGTTGTAAATATACCACAGGGAATAAACATCAATCTGCATACATAGACAAACAAGACAGAGATAAGGAGGTCGCTTGTTAGGCGCGCCACCACTCAGCTTCATATAACCACATCAATCTGCATACAGGAAATATCATGGTACAGAAACAGCTCTACTTAAAGTTCATAATGATATACTGCGTGAATTGGATGGTAAACAAGGTGTTTTTCTTGTACTTTTGGACCTCTCAGCTGCCTTTGACACCATTAACCATGATATTCTTCTCAAACGTCTCGAGTCAATTGGTGTTGAAGGTCCAGCTCTGAAATGGTTTCAGTCATATCATTGTGACAGATATCAGGCAGTGAGCATTAATGGGACTGTATCATCACATCTGCTCCTTCACTTTGGAGTTCCTCAAGGATCCGTGCTTGGACCTATTCTTTTCACTATTTATTCCTCTGTCATTGCTAGCATCGCTCGGAAATATGGATTGTATGTTTATGCCTACGCGGATGATACGCAGCTTCATGTGCCTTTTGATCTAAATGATCCAAATGATGAAATGTCAGCTCGTCAACGTGCTGAAGCTTGTATCTTGGAAATAAAGTCCTGGATGTCTCAGAACAAACTCAAACTAAATGATGAAAAGACAGAATTTCTGATTATTACATCTAAATTTCAGCAGCACAAAATCCGTGATCATACCATTAAAGTTAACAGCTCTACTATCCAGGCCTCTAATAGTGCACGTAACCTTGGAATTGTTTTTTGCGATGGATTTATTTTTGTAGGGATAAGAACCATGTGAATGAAAGCCGTTATTTGTCAAAGTGAATATTTTCATATCAGAAATGTAAATTGTATTAGAAAAATTTTAACGAATGAAGCTGCTGCAATCATCATTCATGCTCTGATCACTTCACGCATCGACAATGGAAATTCTCTTATTGGTATCACTGATCACTTACTTCGCAAACTTCAACTTATTCAAAATGCAGCTGCCCGCATTCTTACCAAAACAAAGAAATTTGATCACATCACTCCAATATTGAAAGACCTCCATTGGCTCCCTGTTCGGGAGAGAATTAAGTTTAAAATTCTTCTTCTAACATGGAAAGCTTTGAATGGCACTGCCCCAGAGTACTTATCAAATCTGCTTGTTCATAAACCCTCACGCATGCTCCGTTCTGCTGATAACATTGCTTGGTTGTTTCCACGAACTCGTTCTACTAATTTTGGTGATTCGAGCTTTTTCCATTGTTGCAGAGCCTACTCTCTGGCCCTTACTACCTTTGGGAAACAGATTGTTGTGATTCCCTTCAATCATTTCAACAACGGTTTTAAGACTCACTTATATACACTCGTGTATATTGATTTCCATGTTGGCCATCACATAATCTTTAAATTTGTTATGTATGTATTGTCTTGTTACTTGTATTTTTGTATTGCTCCTCGTAATAGTTATCTATATAGATGGCGCCCTTAGAAATGCTATTATTATTATTATTAGCTTCCATGATTGCTTACGTTTGTGTACTTTGTCCGAATCATCTGGATTTTTTTCGCAAGGAATACTCCAATGGCATGAAAAACATCTGGTAAGTTTTATTTCGGGATATTTAGGGATATATGTTGCCGATAGATTCATACTCAATAAATCACTTTGTAAGGGTAGACCACCGCTAGATAGAAACAATAGACAGACATAACTTACCTATTAACACGCCAACAGTCCCAGTCTTTGTGCCCATGTGGGTAAATAAGGTTTTAACTGGCCCCACTTGGGGCAATATGGCTATTTCATTGGCCCATGTGGGGCCACTCATGGTTTGTCTACCGGCCTTGATTAGCCCCAGGTGGGTTTGACCATGGGTTTGCAGGTGGGTATTACAACGGGTACAATGTGTGCTCCCTCATAGTTTATCACTTCCTGGGGTTGTTATGGGCTCACCCAAGTTGTACCCATACTGGTGTCAAAGTGGGGGGCTCATAGGGGGCTTTTCAAGCCCAAGATGGGCAAATTCAAAATTGATTTTATTGAACTCTCTTCATGTGGAAGGAACTGAATTGGCCCACGATCGGTGAAACAAACAAATGTATTTTTTGTTGTTTCTTAGCTAAACACTCCCAAAAATGGGAATATTAATAGCTGAAGTGCAAGAAAAATTTTTAAGTTTAATTTTATGAACCGGTTTTTTTTAATATGATATTTATGTTCTATGGTGTCATCAAAATGTTGCAGTCTGTACGTACACCATCCTTTCTCTAAACGGTGTCATCAAAAATGTAAGTGATGAAAAGGTAAATAGAAGTTATTGTATGGCTTGCCTGTTATTTATTTTTATAAATCCACTTCAAAATACACATTATGGTCAAAATTGCATTTTCAGCAAAAAATAATCCAGGGTCATCGAGACCGACGCCCGATATTTGTGAGCCCTGTTGAAGCCCACCTGGTAGCCCATACACCCACAACACCCACATGGGGCCCATATAAAAGCCTTTAAAACACATGTCCTAACCCACAATTAACCCATTTGGGTTGCCCTCTTGGTAACCAAGGCCCAAATATATCTAACTTATAATTATAGTCACATGGATCCCCCTGGTTTTGCCCACTTGAAGCCCCAGCCCACCTTAAGCCCATACCTTGCCTGTTACCCATGTTGTGCCCCCAGAAGGGCATGTTGGCTGGGAATATCTATTAAGAAATTCACTTTTGCTTGATTTTTTAAGTATCTTGACTTTATTAATGTACGTTACCTTTTTTCGAGGATGTAAACAACAGCTACCCCAGTAAACAGGCGGGGGGGCGCTCAATTTATGTCGAAGTGGATTTTTTGCGTCGTTGTATTAGAAACTGTTAATACAGACGATTTCTGTGCAAAATTTCGACATTTATTACGTCCATGAAATAGCCAAAAGGCCAGCTTTTAAGGTAAACTTTAACAAGCTTTATGTATGCAAAGAATGCAATTCATGCCGTGGTTTCACCTGAACATTTCCGCTATTTCTGCAGGTGACTCTTTGTATTCTCTTCATGCTTGGTTGTTCTGGAGCCAAGTCTGAGCCAATTTTTAACCTATTGACCTCCCGTGAAAGTGCCCTACTTGCAGATGGGCTTGGATGACGAGAGAACAAATTGACAAGTTCATTTAATCCCGCACGCATGCTCCGTTCTGCTTGATAAACATTTGCTTGTTGTTCCACGAACTCGTTCTACATTTGGTGATCGAGCTTTTTCAGTTGTTGCCCCTACTCTCTGGCACTTACTACCTTTGGAAATCCAGATGTTGTGGATTCACTTCATCATTTTAACGGTTTGTTAAAGACTCACTTATATGACAACGTGTATAATTGATTTCATGTTTGCCTTCACATAATCTTTAAATTGTTATGTATGTATTTCTTGTTACTTGTATTTTTGTATTTTGCGCCTCGGATTAGTTTATCTAGATATATGGGCGCATTAGAAATGCTATATTATATATTAGCTTCCATGATTGCGTAGCAGTTGTTACATTTGTCGAATAAATCTGGGATTTTTTTCGCAAGGAATACTCCAATGCCATAAAAACTCTGGTAAGTTTTTATTTAGTTGATATTTAGGGATATATTTGCCGGATAGATTCATACCAATACATCACTTTAAGGGTAACACACAGATATATAGACAAATAGACAGACAACTTATCCTAGTACCCACCCAACATTCCCATTGGGGGCCCATGTGGTAAAATAAGGTTTTTAAACTGGGCCCACGTGGGCAATATGGGCTATGTCATTGGCCATGTGGGGCCCACTCATGGTTTGTCTACCGGCCCTTGGATTAGGCCCCAGCTGGGTTGACCCGTGGGTGGCAGGTGGGTATTACACGGGTTCAATGTGTGTTCCCTCAGAGTTTAGCACTTCTGGGGTTGTTAGGGGCCACCCAAGTTGTAACCCAGTACGGTTCAAATTGGGGCTAAAAAAAAAAAGGAAAAAAAAAAAAAAAAAATAGGGGCTTTCAATGGCCCCAAGATGGGCAATTCCAAATGGTTTTATTGCACCCTCTCTTTATGTGGAACATGAAGTGGCCCACGATGGGGTGAAAACAAACAAATGTCTTTTTGGTTGTTTCATCAGCTAACATCTCCCAAAAGATGGAATTTAAATATCTGAAGTGCAATGACACAAATTTTTAAGTTAAGTTTATGAAAGGTTTATTTTTACATAGATCTTTATGTTCTATGTTGTCATCAAAATGTTGTCGTCTGTACGTAAACCATCCTTTCTCTAAAGGGTGTCTCAAAAATGGTAAGTGATGAAAAGTAACTCATAGTTATTGTATGGCTTTGCCTGTGAATTTATTTTATAAAATCCCTTCAAAATACACATTATGGTCAAAATTTGCATTTACAGCAAAAAAATACAGGTCATCGAGAACCACGCACCATATATGGGTTAGCCTGTGGAAGCCCACTGTAGCCCATACGACCCACAACCCACATGGGGGGGCCCATATAAAAGCCTTGAAACCACATGTCCTAACCCACAATTAACCCATTTGGGTTACACCTCTTGTACCCCAATCCAGATATATCTACTTATAATTATATCCACTGGACCACCTGGGGTTGCCCACTTGAAGCCCATCCCACATTAATCCATACCTTTCCCATTTTAAACCCATGTGGGCCACCCGAAGGGAATGTTGGCTGGGATATATTAATTAGAATTTCATCTTTTGCTTGATTTGTTAATTATCTTGACCTTTAATTATCTTGACTTTTTTTCAGGATGTAACACACAGCTACCAGTAAACAGCGCGCTCAATTTATTCGAAGTTGATTTTTGTGCGTCGTGTATTAGAAACTGTAATTACCGACCGATTCTGTTCAAAATGTTCGACATTATGCACGTCAATGCAATAGCCTAAAAAGGACAGCTTTAAGGTAAACTTTAACAAGCTTTATTATCAAAGAATGCATGCAAGCACGTGGTTCACCTGAACAGTTCAGCTATTTCTACAGGTGACTCCTTGTATTTTCTTCTTGCTTGGGTTGTTCTGGGAGCCAAGTCTGGCCAATTTAACCTATTGACCTCCCGGAAAGTGCCCTACTTGCATGCTTGGATGACCGAGAGAACAAACTAAAGTCTTCCAACATAATTACTTTCTGTGAAAGGACTTGCACGTGGGTAACATGCTTTACTGTCTCAATTTATGCGATCATTCTGATCATTCATTTTTGACCTCGTCTACCTGAGCCCTTTTTATAACAAAACTCCCAAGGGGTGTTACCACCCCCACGCCTGTGATTTTCGTTCCTTAACATCCGACCTTTAAATTTTTGGTACTACCGGGTGCTTAGAGTTTCTTCTTTCCATTGGTAATCAACGATAAGTACAAACATCCCATTATGACGTCCTAGACGTCATATGTTAGGAAATTACGAAAATACTGAATTTAGGGTGGAAATTGATATTTCGCCATTTTACGACTCAAAACATAGCACTAAACTGCTCTTCATTTATAAAACTATGCTTTCCATCAAGTAGATCCAAAACCCGCATGAAATCCGGATATTCCTAACATTTTTGGCGAAAAATTGAACTCCCGCCTATGACCACCCACCCCCCCCCCTTCGGTGATACGAGGGTTAAGTGTCGTGGCGCCATTAAGCCTCTCTTATCTCAACTTATCTAATAAGAAATCGATGAACCCATGAATGGGACTTAGAATCCACTTGTATGATTCTTCGCTCGATGATAAAGACTGGCCCATTAGGGTGTGTTACATGTCCGGGGAAAGGTTATTTAAGGGCAAAAAAACAAGTTTTTGGTCCTCAATAATGTGAAAATGCTATGCGAATGAGTTTTTTTTTTTGGTTTTTTTTTTAGAAAAATTCTAATTGGAACTTCGGTTGTCTTTTCTTTTTTTTTTAATGCATTTTATTAAAAAAAACCACTTCATTTTTTTCATTTTCCGTTTTTCTGAATTTTATACAAATAAAAATTCAAAGTGAGTAAACACCTAAGATAAAAAATATATGCGGGTCAAAAACCAATTCAAAAAGCGCACGGTCTTCTGAGACAATTTTTTTTTCTTGGCCTAAATCGTAGAGCACTGGAACAGGAAAGCTAAAAGAAAACTTTATACTTTATACCCGACTCCATTTATCTTATTCATTCTTGAGTAGGCAATATCTTCACTCCATTTCACCTAATTCATTAACCGGTTAAGTCCATTTTAACGGAGTCAACACCGCGTGCCAGCGGCCATTTCTCACGAAAACATATTTTTTGGATTCATCATATGTTGGCGTCTGTTTCCTTCAATGAAGGAATCCTGTGACGTCACGACATTATGTGGTCTTGTTATGAAGTAATGGACTTATTCCGAAAGCATATGACTAGATTTGTTTCTTCTTCGAAATTGCCTCACATTTCTCTGTAAACGGACTTATGGAATCGAAAAAGTCCTTTATTATTCCAATAAGTGTGTGCAATGTAGTCTAAGCCTATCAACCTAATCATACCAGCAACATTGATTTGTTTAAAGTATACACGAATCCGACTGCGACCCTCGACCGCCCCTACGACCGTAGAGGCGCACTCCCCATCCGCCATGACTGGGGGGAGGGGGCATCTTTTGCATTTTCTCGTTATACACGCGTTTACGTTTCATGTGTTACCACAAAGAAGCGAAATTTTTATTAGTTCTGACGGCAAAACTCAACACTATTTCACTGTTATCCCTTTGTATATCACAGGCGGCTCAGGAAAACATTGTAAATTCTTGGCTGCATAAATAGCGATAAAAAGTTACAAACGCTGGAAACGAACTGCGTGGTGAAATGCACTCTCGAATGACCATAAAGCATGTGAATGTCTGCCAGCCGTACCAGATGCCATCGTTCCCAAATGTAAAAACCAACCGAATCTCCACTTCTTTTTTTAGGATATTAATGTTTTTCATTTAGTTTGCTTTAATACGATTTGTTTGTTTCACAAACGTGCCATTTAAAAGTTAATTAGTTCCATCACGTACACTGTACTCAACTACATTACAGTAAAAACCAAAACAATCCATCGTATCCATTTCATGCTAAATACCACATCGTAACTCGCCGGTCATTTTCACCTGTACTGATAGTCCAGGCGTAGCATCTTCCATGTACAACGACTCATTGTTCAGCTCTTCGAAATCGATCACATTGGCACGGAAGTGTCCTTTCTAAAACATCACACCCGCATCGGAAATTACTTTTCAGCAATACGATCGGTCTTTGGAGAACTATTCAATTTTTCACGTACACGGAATCTATCAACATCTGTTGTATATTATATTTGTTTTGTTATGTTTTAAAAATTTACAGAAAATGATTTTTTCACGCGGCTGTTATACCACTTTTAACACGTATTCCTTGACATAGGCGTTTCATTTCTCAGTCACGCAAAGTGGGCGAGAAAACCTTCATTTTTACAACAACAATAAGACCCTAGCCTGAATTCCAGTTTTAGGCCAGTCCCTGACATCACCCTTCCATAAATCCATTGAAATAAACGGTGAAAGTTGTTAAAAATAGCGACCATGTAGGTTGAAATTCTTTCGGTTCGTTATAAGCACGTAAAAGGGCAATATGCGCGTGTGTGTACTGTTTGTTTGGTGGCCGGGATGCCCCCTAGTAATGGCAGCAACGTAGAGGGTGTCCTTTCAAGGCTTCCCCGTCGGATTCGTGTATACTAGGATTAGGATTATTTTCTTGCATTTTAATGCTTTTTATATATTTTTTTTTAGTTTTTTTTTAAGAAATCTTCAAAATTTACGCATTTTTCGACTTATCACGTCTGTGGTGAAGAAATCAAATATAGGCATTACGCGAGGGCATGCCACCCTTATTGCAGGATAACATACATACGACCTGTCCTGTCCGGAATGTTTTACAATTCTACAGGTGTTCTATTATACGTCGTATTCTACATAGAACCTATAAACCAGTAGAGCTCGCGTTTTCCTAATATGGAAGACAGTATATGTTACGAAGCATTTGATTAGTTCATTTCTCGCAATACCATTGGCAATTTTGCAGCCCGTTTGAAAAATTTCGAATTCCTTTTTTGAGACATTTCTTACCCCGTTTTTTGAAGTTTCGCATCCGCATTTTGCGAAATTTCGCATCCCGTTTTGCGAAATTTCGCATACCATTTGTGAAATTTCGCATCCCTTTAACAGTAGATGTTCTACAACCGAACAAGTGCAAATTGAAAGAAATTTGTATCCTACAAAATCTCCTCCGTCCCTTTATAACAAAACATTAAAAGGTTCTTGTTAGAACAGAAAGAAACGTTTTAGCTAAGGACATTATTTTCAGAACAAAAATTTTCATTTTGGTAAATTTAAAATAAAACACAAGAAAATGTCGACATTTAGTTCAACGAATTATTAAAGCATCTGACTTGCCAGACTTTCTCTTCTTACACCTATACCAGAGGGTGTTTAGAACCAATCCCATAATGAATTGTAGTGTGCCTATACTGCACTGTACTAAATACATGTCAGTACTTAGGGATAAAAGTATCCTAGAACACAGCTGTTTGACCCCATGCAAATTGTCTTTTATTTTTAGAGCAATTTTAAGCAATGGCGACACAATTTTGACAGCCGATATAAGTAGGGACATGCAAGACCTATTACCTCCGCAAAAATCAGAACAAAAATCCATTGCGGGAATCTTGCCATATAGGCCTACCAAGGTCTTAATTTCTATGTTATAGCGCCCTCTATATGCTTATTTCCCATAGAAAGACGTGTAAAACTAGATTTTGATGAAAAATCATATTTGCCCGCAATGAAATTTCGTAAATTTACACAGGACCTAGTTAATGGCATACATACTCCAACTTAGTCGTCAAAAGTGTGTCGCCGTTGATATTTTTTTTTATTCTCGTTTTGTCATAATAAATGAGACTTTCAAACAGCTGTGAGAAGCTGAAGACCCACAAGACATTTCATGACACTGCTAAAAATTCTAATTGAATTAATACTAATGCTTTGTGGGCTAAAAATGAGTGCAGAAGTCAGGGTTTTTATGTGTTAAGAATAGGATTTTTGTGAGATCACATGACCTTTATAGAGGTGTAATTTCCCAAAACTATTGCATTGTGGGATTGGCTCAATACACCCTCTGCAACTATACTAACAGTAAGCTGTTTTGAAACCATCATCAGTGATTCAGTGAGCATGTGTCCACGCAGTCGTAATTACGATAATCTAAATCCGCGATCAACGGACAGCATTTGTATTATTTGTGCCCGAGTGTAGAAAGTTGCATAATTTTAACAACAGCGGCATCACTTTCAATCGAAATTTATAGAAATTATACGTGTATTTTCAAGCTGTATTAGCCATTTAAGAATATTGGGCGATTACCCGGCTTTTGGGATTTGCCTGGCTTTCTTGACCAGGGCAAGGTTTTTTTTCAAATACATTTTAAACCGACTTTCGCGATTACCCGGCTTTTGCGGTTAGTACGGTAGCACCCCTGGAAATGCAAACTTGTTCTGACTCAGCCCCATGCAGTTACACCCACTCAACAAATTTGAAGTTTATACGACCTGCTATCTCCGAGAATAAGGGCAGGCAGACAGAAATATAATCAGACAGACACACAGACTTAGCCTATTAATATATAAATGAAATTTCACATTTGCTTGATTTTTTAATTATCTTGACCTATATTGCGTTTTGACAGCCGGTCACCAGCAGCCACTATCTTTCATTTTCTTCAGGATGTAAACAAACAGCTACCCCAGTAATTAAACAGCGCGCTCAATTTATGTCCTAGTTGATTTTTTTGCGTTGTTGTATTGGAAATTGTTAATGCAGGCGATGTCTGCGCAAAAACGTCGACATTTATGACGTCATGAAATAGCCAAAAATGACAGCTTTAAGGTAACTTTAACAAGCTTTAATGTATGCAAAGAATGCAATACATGCACCTGGTTCACCTGAACATTTCAGCTATTTCTGCAGGTGACTCCTTTGTATTCTCTTCATGCTTGGGTTGTTCTGGAGCCAAGTCTGGCCAAGTTAACCTATTGACCTCCCGTGAAAGTGCCCTATTTGCATGCTTGGATGACCGAGAGAACAAACTAAAGTCCATTCAACATAAATTACTTTCTGTGAAAGGACTTGCACTTGGTAACGTGCTTTACTTGGATCAAATTTATGCGAATCATTCTGGTCATTCCAACTTTTAAGGCGAATATACTAATATAAAATGTGTCGTGGATCCGTGAGCCGTCTCTTATTTTAACTTATCTAATAATAAGAAATCGATTAACCCGATGAAGGGACTTATAATGCAAATTTGTATGATTATTTCGCCTCGATGTAAGAACTGGCCAAAGTTGAGGGTGATGTTTACATGTTCAGGGGAAAAAAGGTTATTTAAATCGTAGATCACAGGAAAAGGAAAGGCTAAGAAAGAAAACATACTGTATACCAGACTTCCATTTTCTGTGGAAAATCATCATTATCTTATTCATTCTTGAGTAGGTATGTCTTCACTCCATTTCACATATTCATTAACCGTGTGTAAGTCATTTTAACGGATGGTCAAACACCGCGTGCCAGCGGCCATTTCTCACGAAAAAGTCATTGACGACCTATTTTGGATTCAATCATAATGTTGGCGTCTTCAATGAAGAAATCCTGTGACGTCACGACATCACATGGGTCTTGTTATGAAGCAATGGACTTACTCAGAAACATTAGGACTAGATTTGTTTCTTCTTCAAAGATTGCCTCACATTTCTCTGTATAAAGTGACTTATGGAATTACAAAAAGTCACTTATATGTTTAACATTATTCCAATAAGTGTGCAATGTAGTGCTAAGCCAAGTTAAACCGTTATTAAACTTCAATTATTATCTGTCCAGCAACAATAGCTTGTTTAATGTATACCATCAGGATTATGATTATTTTCTTGCATTTTTATTGGTGTTTTTTTAATGAACAATCTTAAAAAATTACGCATTTTCGCATAGCACGTGAGTAGTGACGAATAGGCATGTCGCACATGCCACCCATATTGCATGATTGAAATACATATACACCTGTGGCTGTTCCAGAAATGTTGCAATTCTACAGGTGGTCTATATACTCTCAAGTTATGACGTCGTACTACATAGAACCTAGTAGAGAGTTTCCTAACATGGAGACAGTGTATGTTTCGAAGCTTTATTAGTACATTTCTCACATACCATCAAATCAAATTTTAGTGTATGACAAATTAAATCACGAATTATGAATTTATAGTTTGTTATTGAAAAGAATGTGTTCAATACAACTATTTCCAAAACTGTCAGATATGAATATGAAAACTGCACAGCAAATTTGCACAATGTCGCTGTTTCCAAAGGTAGCCCAACATTTTAAACAGTTAAAGGTGCAACGAGAGATTTCACATATCAGTGTCCCCAAAAAATCTTGAATTCTGATTTTTGCATTGATTTAAAGCTTTCCATGCAAAATCCCCCCACGTGAAAAGACAAGCCTGTGAAATATTTCTTTGGTACAAAAAATGTGAAATTTCTTAATTTTGTATGGAGCAAATACTAAAAATTCAGCCTATGTTTCTATTGAATATAGGCAAATAAAGCACCTTTTGTGTTTCCCTTTCAAGCCTTTTCTGTAGCCCAATACAATGTAAGAATTATATTAGTGTTCTCGAATCTAATGAAAAGCTACACAATGACACAATATATTAACCCAGGAGCTAGACACACACATTTGTAACACCATCTCAAGTACAAAAGGTTTGAGTGAATTAAATATGTTGACAGACTGACAGGAACCCCTGACACGTGATTCTTAAGTGCCCAAAATGGTACCTTAAGGAGAGGGGTCAAACAAAGTTTGGTACATGGGTCAAATGTTTAAATTGACCCATCATGTTGAAAGCACACCATGTTATGGTGTCTAACTAAGGATCAGAAAATGTCGAGTTTGTAATATATACAGCCTAAAGTTTTCAGCGGTATAGGCTAAACAGCAAAAATCAATAATAAGGTCAATTTCAGTTGTACAGGGGTCAATTTTTTTAAGTTGATCCGATTTGATAAAAGTGGTGCAAATTATTGTGGAGTTCATAGGGTTAAAATAAGGAATAGTTTAAACTGTCTTAAATGCTTAGTTTCCAATGTAGGGGCCACAGAAGGTCAACGTCATTGCATTAATGGGGCTTGACTTGTTACCCCCCTACTTCTGTAAGGCAAGCCTTTGGAGACACTCAAAACCATTCCTTATTTAATCCTATGATCTCCACCAACAATTTGCACCATTTTTTATCCAAACCGGGAGCAATTTTAAAATTTTACCCCTTGTTACACTGAAATGTGACCCGTTTCTTGACTTTTGCTGGTTTTAGCCTATACGCTGAAACTTTAAGGCTTGTACAATTACAAACTATACCTTTTGAATCCTTATGGTTAACACATATAATGTATATTTCAACATGATTGATCAATTCAAAATGTGACCCCTGTAACAATCTTTGTCTTGGCCCCCTCTCTAAGGCAGTCCACTTGCTGCACTTAAGAATCGGCGTTCAGGGGTTCCTGTCAGGCTGTCACATTTTTAATCACTCAAACCTTTTGTACTTGAGATGTGTTACAAAGGGGGGCTAGCTTCCAGGGGCTATATGGACGACTCAATAATCTCCTCGTTGCACCTTAAATGTAAGTAACTTAATGGTGTTGGGTACTGTCAAAGTAAGTAAATGATATATAATATATAAGTATATATATAACACAATTAAGAGGGGTCATTATTTTACGCCAGGGGATGGAGGATTTGAGTGGGAACCCGATAAATTTTTGTAAGAGGACGTGAAATTTTTCAACAACGAGAGAGAGGTGGAACATTAACTTTTAAATTGGAAATCAGCATGATCAAGCGGGGAGTGTGAAATTTTTGAACGGAGCGAGGGGGAACGCGAAAATTGTTGCCAAAAAAAAGTGACATCCTCCATTCCCCCCGCATAAATATGACCGCTTCCCTAATACCAACACAATAACCACAGTAACAACCCCCACGCTTGACTACCAACGGGTGTACACATGACCTTGCCCACTTGGTGTTTAAAATTCCTGCATCTTTCCTTTTTTTACCTATCTGGAACATGAAAACTTTCTACTAAAGTAATGCCTATTATCAAAATTTTCCATTACTATTGAAAATGCAACTCTTGATGTTGGCCACTATTTTTATACTCATCTCTCGACATTTCCTTGACAACCATAACCATGGTACTTAAATACGCATCGAAATAGCATGAAGTGGGTTTATTGCGGAAATATGAGGTTCCAATACTCGGTTTACAAGATTCTCCTTTCCGTGTATTTTCGGCAATTAGCTAGTCTGAAAGGGAAAAAGCGTACTTACCCAAATGTTACAATAAATTTAGCATCCTTTTAAAAAAATGTCCCACGCTGCACATAATGTGCCTGGAACAGAATTCGAACCCACGCTTCATTTATACTCTTTTAGAAAAAAAGTGTAAACTTGGTTACGTCATATTGGACAAAAAGGTCCCTAAAAGTTTCTCTTATCCATAACGGCACCTTTAACTGCAATTAATTGCACTTTTGAGAAAAATCACGAGAGGACCTTGCCTTGTTTTTAGGGAAATTGCCCTAATCTAACAAGAAAAAACGCTACCTCCATTTTTTGCGGTGATCGTCATATTTTTCTCCTCTAGTTACGTTAGGCTATATACATTCAAAGATTTAAAGTAGGCCTAGAACTTTCCTTGGGTGGTGGTCCATGTATTTACAAAAACCGGTTCAAACCTTTTTGGTTCGCGTTCTCTAAAAAATATTTTCTTTCGGAAACAACGTCCGAATGTTAGAAGCATTTTATAGTTACAAACTTTTTTTGTTTTTGTCATGGTCCTTTTAGACTAGGCATACGTATCTGATATCAAGAAGAGCGTTCACAATAATTGCACAAGGGTAGCTGTATGTGTGATGTAATCATGATCACATCGCATTTAATAGATTTCAGCAGAACGTATGTTGTGTCCTGTATTACGGCGCACAGTGGGCCAAATAAATCAAAGTGTGGCCAAATTCCAATTTTGGTCTCTATGCGTTTTTGTTTATTTCTCATTTTTTATACAAGAAAGGTTTACTGTGGAGAATCTATTTTGAAAATATTCCTCTGAATTTCTTTTAAGGTGACATTTTCTTCATCAAGTTTGTAATTTTCCCAATACTACGCAGAAACTGCCA
>JAMKCH010051649.1:0-18641 GCA_023653785.1 Ophioderma brevispina
AGAGCCTCATTTATCAGTAAATTGTCTTCGATGAAAGTTAATGAACAGATTTAGCGGGGGTGCTCCTTCATTGAAAGTGAGGCAGGAGGCAGCCCTCGAGCCTCGGCTCTGGAGCTGCCTGCACGAAACCCATACGATCGTGTGTGATTATCCTGACGAATGCACTGGGCTTGGTCCTTATCCTTCTCTATCCACGGTAAGAAATTGGAAAGTTAAGTCAGGATGTACCTTCATCAGCTTCGCAACATGAGTGAATGTTACCAATAATGACTAACATTTGTCCGGCACAAGAGGGTTCTATTTGGTAAGTGGACTTTTAAATTTATTTTCTTATCATTTTTAGTCGAGTCTTATTCAGAATCTGTTGTCGCAAGAATCAAGACACCGCGGAAGATGAGGGGGATCCCTCAATGAAAATGAAAACGCTAGACCGTAAAGAAGAGGAAAAACTGTAAAAATGTGTAGGGTAATTCATCTAGACTTATATTTCTGAAGCAAGACCTTCATTACTTTTTACAGCATCTGTAACGGATTTTGACCACAAGCATTTCCATCTCCAATTCCATATAATTACTTAAATAAACAAAAAACATAAAAACAAAAAATATATTTATTTTTTTCAAAACACTTCATATTTGTAGTTACTCTGGTTGGTTCTTTTATTAATTGCTGTATTTAATATAATATCCAGGGGAACTTGATAGCATGTCAAATTATTGGGCTAGTGTCTCTGAAATTCGTATGCTTGTACAGTCCACAATAAATGTCATTTCATGAGAATCTGACACAAATTTCGGATAGCTTAGGGTATATCATAATTCTCAATCATTTTTATCAAATGTTATGCTCTTTGAGACCTCTTTGTACGCCAGGACACAAAGTAATGGTCACAAAACTTTCTCTCTCTCTGTCTTTTTGTTTATTTTGCAAATGTTGATCTGAATGAAATAAAGTTGTGAATCCCTCAAAACGTCTAGACCGTATTCAATATGAAGTCAGCGACCAGACATGTTGGTGAACAAGATGCACTACATTCCATCGGACTACAATACATTAAACTGGCAATCGATCCACTGTTTTAGGATTTGCCACAGGGATTATTGACAGGTGAATGTATGTAGTACTGGAATGAGTTTATTTGTCCCCAACATGCGCTGGCTATTGACTACGGGTTATTGAATGGATTTGAATAGATTGAATGGCGCTACTAATGCTAATCAGAGGTGTTTTAAAAAAGCACTTTGTACTTTTCGTGTGTGGGGTTGGATCATTTGAATCGCTAGGGAGTTTAGGAGATCTTCACATTGATGAATATGAAATCAAGATCCCGTTGTTTGTTTGTTTTTATTTAGAGGGAGCTCGTGGATATATTACCATCCCCGTGGCATGCGATGTGTGTGAAATGCATCCTCTGACGGGTCCGCGCTTCAAAATGTGCAAAAGTGACGATATCGAAGTGGCGCGTTCAGAAGTGTTGGCCGAGAAAGAATGGGAAAACATTGCATCTCCGCATTTAGGAACACAAGTTTATTTAAAATAGAGGCTCACTTGAAAGGATAGTTGTACCCCAAAGAAAAGGTAAGGGAATGAAGTATGGGTGGCTTGGGTATTCCACGGTCTTCTATTGGCTGAAAGAGTAAATTAGGAAGTTATTCGGTGACAAGTTGTTTATCCCGGTTTGATTTTGATGTTGTTGGAACCAGAACTCTCGCAAAGTTGTTTCCGCTTGAAAGGTGCCTTAAATGACAGTTTGTATTTAAAATGGGGAACCCCGACGTCCCTTAATCATAGATGAGATAAGTGATTTGACAAAGAAATTGAAATTAGATCCGAATATGATTCATGAGGCAAGCTGTATTATTCATCGACATTGGACAGGGGATGCTCACAGTCACGAAAGGCTTCTCTAATTGCTTGGCTACAAAGGGAAAAAGCTGATTTTCTAGCAACTTCTTTGTTTCAATGTAGGCCTTCTTAGACTTGAGTAAAATTGGCAATGACTTTTTGAAGTATAAATCTTTCGTTTGAAAGCAAAATCAGAGAAGTTTTGTTTTGTCGAATTTATTAGACGGACATTTCTTCAGTGTAATAGATATATCAGTAAGATTGTACTTCCTGTGAGATAAATTCGTGCCTTCCAGTTCAAACAATATCAGGCTGAAGCTTATTCACCAGGTGCTTCAAACTCTGGAAGCTTTCAACCAATACTGGTACTGTTCGAATATCGCATGACATGATAACAGTCTCGTTCTTAAAATGTAAAATCTATCACCCACATTTCTCATTCAAAAGATACTTTCTATCAACGTATAAGGTTGAATAGAAAGCTGCCGGAAAGAAATAACACATAACGGAGATGGCCGAGCTTTAAAATGTGCTCTAGTTTTCGACGTACCTCCCATCGGTACAACAAAACGAAACACCTTTATTTGAAGGAGAAATATAGTGATTAACAAAATGATGGTTGTGGTTAAAATATTTGCGTGGCAGGGAGAATTTCTAAGCCGAAAACGCATTTTGGGCTGCCAAATAAGCAAAGTTATTATTATTATTTAAAGTAAAAATATTAAATCTTGTTTATGGATCCTTTTTGTTATTGGATATTGTTTTCTTACATTGATAAAGGGTTCAGGTTCTACTACTCGTCGTGGGGTGACATGTAATAAAAAGGATTGTTTTTTAGGAAAAAGGGTTTGATTTGGGGCTAAATTCTAGACACTTTATATATTGTATAAAAACTGAAATCTAAAGATTTAAATGGTAGACGATTAATAGTATGGCATCATGATTAAAAATTTGTTTGTTTTTTTTTTTTTTTTTTTTTTTTTTAATTTTCCTAATTTTTTAGCTCAAAACTTATTTTGTGACCAAAAACCACCCCTGCCTGCCACCAAAGGTTTTACCCACAACCGTATTTTTTAATATTTATTACTATCTTTTTGATATAGTGGGTTTGCGCTTTTGTTGTAACCAACGGGGAGGGTTTGTCGACAATTTGCAGTCCAAACAGCTCCACTAAAAAGAAATCGTGTGCAGATTAGATTATGTTACCGTTTCTTTCGCACGTTTGAACGAAATTAGGATTATTTGGTAAATACGAGTGTTAGACAAATTAAAAAATAAAATAAAAACATGTTGTTAAGTTTATACCATACCAAACGTTAGGTTTGGTGGTGTGGTGGTGGTAATAGTGGGGAACAGTGGAGAGTAAAGTGGTGAACAGATCAGATAAGGCATGTTGAAATTGCTATATTCATTTTAAAACCGTTAATCGTTAATGTGCAAAAGGGAATAGTGGCCACCATGAGCGACCGGAGTTGAAGAATTTGAATCAGAGATTCGCAAACAAGTGGAAGCTTTTTTAAAGAACCACAGGAGATTAAGATTGACTTAAAGACGAAACACCGTTCGTCACGAGCAAGAAAGCGACCCGGAGTTAGAAGAATTTGAATCCGAGATACGCAACATTCAGGGGAAGCTTTTTTAATGAACCCAGGATCAGCCTGAATAAGATGACACCATTTGTCACAGAAAGAGAATGCAAATGTGAGTGTAAGTTCCAGGAGTACGATAAGGGATGTCCTCAAAACATAAAAACTATTGATGGCTTACCAAACCTCTGCCGATTCTGTCAGAATGAGCCGGTGATGATGAAAGTAAATATTGTCAGCGGGAACAAAGTCCGGCTCATAGACGGCAACAGAATAAAGCGTAAACTAATGTTGCCTGAAAAGAGTCAACTGCAATCGAGGCCTATACTATTTGTTTTAACGTTGGAGGTGGACTGTGAGTCCGCCGGACTATAAAAAAATCTTTACACCGGTCTGTTGTTCTAAACATAACGATTCAACTGCCGTAAACCGGCTGGGCAACCGGCGGGTTAGTTTGGAAACCGCCCCTATAATAGCATAGGGACTGAGGGTGCATCAACCTTGTGTCAAAGTTCGCCAATTAGATAAACTTTAGTGCATGTCTAAAAGCCAATGCACGGTTCCAGTGAGTGTTTGGACACAGCACGACAAATCCCGCTGAGCTATTGTATGAGTTCATTGTTCAAATAAGAGTCTCTTCAACAGACTTTCGTAGCCGTCTGTGGAAAATTTGGTTATTCGGGTGTACTTTTATAAGCGTTTTTTAAAACATAATATGTGAACGGTTTTGAGAAGTTTTTTTTCTGTTCGATTGAATTGACAACGTTTTCGGCCGTGTTATATTAAAAGGAACATTTTAGACAAAATAATTCCTACACGTTCCAGCGATTTTTCTTGGGAAATGCGAGTAAATGTCATGTTTGAAATGGAAGCAGTGCGTGACCTGATGTCGGTGCAATCCATGCACAGTAGTAGGGTTCAAAAATGAAAGTCATTCTAGAAGTTGGCGGGAAAAGAAGGTTTGATTGAAGATGTTTTCTTTTATGTAAAGGGTGAGAACAAGGACTTTTTGGTTCAAACCTCTGGGAAAATTTGGGGAACTCTCGCTAGAGGGCGTTTTTCAAAATGGCCGCCATTTTTTTTATTTTAACTTCATATTAAAAAAACTAAAAACAGCTATCTAATAGTAATTGAAATCAATTTGGGGTATTGTTAATGTTTAATTATTGTTGTTAACGCTATCCTATAATTATAATTTATGCTAAATACACGTAGAGTCGCGTTTTTCAAAATGGCTTTGGCCAAAATTCTGTAATACCTTTTGGAACCGTTATCAATAAATTATTAGGAATACAGTTAATCAAAGTGAAGATGTTTGAAGGTATTGTGTAACATTTTAAGATGCTGAACAAGATTATTTTTTGGTCCAAGCCTCTGGGAAATGTGGAAAGTCTCGCTAGAGCGCGGTTTCAAATGCCGCCAAAATTCCAGAAAATGGTATATTTAATCTAGAAACGGCTATCGAGAAGTCCAACTGAAATCAATTTTGTTTGGGGATTTTTCTGAGTGCTCTCCTATTATATAATGATATTAGTAATTCGGATTTATGATCTACCTTCAGAGGGCGCTTTTTTCAAATGGGCGCCAAGTCAGAAAATTGCATATTAAAGACACACATCAGTGATTTTCTAAATCACAAGCGGAAAAATCATCAAAAACAGATTTTTGCATGTATCAACAAATACAGGCTATCCCTAACATACCCTGCAACTGATAGACCAGAAGTAACCAATAGGACACATCAGAGATTTTAGGCATTACTGTCCACACGCGAACGGACACTTACTACAACACGTAATTGAATGGAGAATCTTATCTTGGAACCTGCCGTTTTTCTTTCTTTTCTTCCTTTTCGTGTCAATTCTACAGCTGGAAAATGTCACTTATGAGATTCTACAGACTACTTATCTTCACTATTGAAGCTATTCCTGCCAAATTTCACATATTTTTCAAATCACTGATAGTGTCCTTTAAGGCTATAACAAGCCATCTATGATCCAAATGAAATCAAATTCGGTGTTTCTTAAGGCTAGTTATTGTATTATGGTATTTCCACTAATTAGAAATTATGATAAGTACCCCTAGAAGGCGCTTTTTTCAAAATGGCTGCAAAAATTCTGTATAATAGCTTTTGGGACCCGTTATCAAGTGTAATTATTATGGATACAATTATAAAATCACTGTGAAGAATATTGAGGTGGTATTTGTTACATTTCAAGAAATGCGACAAGATTATTTTGGTCCAACCTCTGGGAAAATGTGGGAAACTCGCTAGACGGGCGTTTTTCAGAAATTAGCCGCCCAAAAAAATCCAGAAAAAAGAATTAAAGCCCAAAACAGCCATCTAAGAGTCCAAAGGAAATCAAATTTCGGGTGTTAGAATGATATTGTATTATGTATCCAAATATTAGAATTTAGGGTAGTACACTAGAGGGCCGCTTTTTTTTCAAAAGGTGCCAAAATTCCATAAAAAGCGTTGGGGGCTGTTTTCACTTATTATTCAATTGCAAATGAAGATTTTAAAGATTTTTTTTTTATTTCAAGGATGCTGAACAAGATTTTTAGGTCCAACGTTTGGGAAATGTGGATAACTCTCAAAATGGTGTTAAATTTCCGAAAGGACATATTAAAGCTAAAAACAGATATCTAAGAGTAAAATGATATCAATTAATTATATCAAAATAATCAAGTGAAAGCGGTTTTAAAGTAGGGTTTATATTTTCAAGGATGCTGAACAGATTTTTTGGGCGACTCTGAGAAAATTTGGGGAAATTCTCTACAGAGGGTTCGTTTCAAAATGGCTGCCAAAACTTCAGAAAACCATATATTAAAGTATTACCAGCTGAGATTAGAAGAATTAAAAAATGAAATCTTTTTTAAATTCTGAAATGTAGAAAGACATTTATATTAAAACTTGATCAGCCATTCGAATAGCGCACTCCTAAATATACAATAAATATAATTAAGAATTACCTCAAAATTGATTAGCCCATGTTTACTCTTAGATGGCTTATTTAGTTAATAAGCATTCTGTAATTTTGATGGCCCTTTTGAAAAATGGACCGCTAGCGAGATTTCCCACATTGTACAGAGTCGGACCAAAAAATCTGAGCAGCCTTGAAAATATACAAACTCATACGTGCACCCAACTCGTCCAAAACTCGTCACATCATGTCTGATATAGGCTACGGCCTATGGAATGGTATCATCAATTTCTGATTTTGGTTGGTAACATCCTTCTGTAGCTGGGCGTCAAATAAGTATCTAACTTCATTTTTATAAATCATTTAGGAGATCATCAACACGCACTAAATTGTCGCAAGGGGGCTACTACGGAACAAAGTTTGAAACGCAAATTTCCAAGTGGCCGGCCAAAGTCACCCACGTGCGTTGGACACATTCGTCACCGTCGTTTCCGAAAAGGCCAGCACCGCTGCCTCCAAAATGTAAGATTAGGTTCTTTTACATGGTAACCGTGGTCAGTTACAACAGTAATGGTGCTGAATGCAACAATGCGTAGACTGGAGACGAACAAATAATACCTGAAGACATCTTACTGGAAACTAAGAGTTTTATTAGACGACACGACGACCCAAATAACAAATCAATTTAAGGAGCGAGACAACAGGGCGCCACTGAAGAAACCAAAATATCGAGTAAGGATTTGGCCACACCAGAAATTACACCCAAGCGACGCTACTGGCGTGCCCTTCTGTGATTTGGTCAATTAAATCTACGAGAGGCGGTAAGGGAACCAAGCCATTATTCAATTACTTATTCTTACAAAACCTGCAAATACCACAAAGTGAGCCATACCAACATGTTTCACTCCCACATTGCATTGTCACAAATTTGGTTTGGTGTGTGCGTGGTGGGGGTTTAAAGGGTGGTGAACAGTGGATGGAGTAAATTGGGGAACAGCTCAGATAAGGCATGTTTGAAAATGCTCAATATTCATCTTTAAAATACGTTATATCGTTTACATGCAAAGGGCATAGGGGCCACCAAGAAGAGACCCGGAGTAGAAGAATTTGAATCAGAGATACGCAAAACAAGTGGAGATTTTTTAAATGAACCACAGGATTCAGATGACTCTTAAAGGAAGCACCGGTCGTCCGAGCAGAAACGACCGGGTTAGAAGAGGAATTTGAATTCAGCGATACGCAAACAAGTGGAAGCTTTTTTTAATGAACCCCAGGATTCAGATGAATTAAATTTGAACACCATTTTCACAGGAAATCGAGAATGCAAATGTGAGTGTAAGTTCAGGAGTAGTAAGTATAAGGGATTGTCCTCAAAAAACATAACTACGCTTGCTTACCAACTCTGCCCGATTCTGTCGACATGAAGCCGGCTGTTGAAAGTAAATATTGTCAGGACGGGAAACAAGTCCAGGCTCCATAGACGGCAACAAAATAAAGCGTGAAACTAATGTTGCATGAAGAAGATCAACTGAATCGAGGTGCCCTATACTATTTTGTTACCGTTGGAGGTGGACTTCGGTTTGAGTCCGGCGGACTATAACAAATTTCTACACAGGTGTCTGTTGTTCTAAAAAATAACGATTCAACTGCCGTAAACCGCTGGGCAAACCGGCGGGTTAGTTTGGAAACGCCCCTATAATAGAATAGGACTGAGGTCGCATCAACATTGTGTCAAAGTTCGCCAATTAGATAACTTTTAGGGCATTGTTAAAAAGCCCATGCAGTGTCAGTGAGGATGTTTTGGTACACAGCAGCCGACAACATCCCGACTGAGCTATGGTGATGAGTGTCATTGTTCAAATAAGAGTCTCTTCAACCGACTTTAGTAGGCGTCTTGGAAATTTGATATTCGGGTTTTTTATAGGTTTTTAAAAATATGTGACCGGTTCGAAGTTTTTTCTGTTTTGTACGGTTGGGTGGTATAAAATGGAAACCATTCTTTTAGACAAAAATAATTCCTACACGGTCTCGATTTTTCTGGGAAATGAGAAGTAAAGTTAAATGTCCATGTTTTGAAATGGCAGCAGTGCGTGACTGATGTCGGTTTGCAACCCATGCCACAGTAGTAGGGATTCAAAATTAAAGTCCCATTATAAAGTTTGGGGAAGAAGGCTTTGACGCTTTGTTTTCTTGTATTTTCAAGGTGGCTAACCAAGACTTTTTGGGTCCAACCTCTGGAAAATGTGGGGAACTCTCGCTAGAGGTGCGGTTTTCAAAATGGCCCGCCCCAAAAATTCAGAAAATGGCATATTAATAAAACAAAAACAGCTATCTAATATTTAATATGAAATCAATTTTGGGGTATTTCTTAATGGTTATTATTGTGTAACGTAATTCCTATAATTATAATTTATGATTACATACACGTAGAGGGCCGCGTTTTCAAAATGGCTGCCACAAATTCTGATAATAATAGCCTTTTTGGGACCGTTAGCAATTAATTATTAGTGAATACAAGTATAAATCAAAGTGAAGTATGTTTGGAAGGTATTTGTTTACATTTTCAAGGACTGTGAAAAAGATTATTTTTGGTTCCACCTCTGGGAAATGGGTGGGAGGAAAGTCTCGCTGCTAGAGAGCGTTTTTTCAAAATTGGCCGCCAAAATTCCAAATAATGTGATATTTAAGCTAGAAACGGCTATCTGAGAATCCTCCAAATGAAATCAATTTTGGGTATTTCTGAATGGCTCTCTATTATATAATGATATTTAGATAATCGGATTTATGCATCGTACATTTAGAGGGCGCTTGTTTCAAAAATGGCCGCCAAAATTCCAGGAAAATTGCAACATATTAAAGACACTAGCAGTGATGTGCTAAATCAGCAAATCGAAAAAATCATCAAAAAAACAGATTTTGCATGTATGCAACAATACGGGATATCCTAATTACCCGCAAATGATAAGACCAGAGAAGTACCTAATAAGGACGAATCAGAGATATTAGTCATTACTGTCCGAACGGACAATTAACTACAACACGTAATTGAATGGAGAATCGATCTTGGAAACACTGCCGTTTTTCTTCCTGTTATGTCATTTCTACAGCTGGAAAAGGTAACTTATAAGAATTTACCGACTTATCCTTTCACTTTGAAGATATTCCTGCAAATTATTTCAAATATTTTTCAAATCACCTGATAGTGTCTTTAAGGCTATAAACAGCCATCATGAGCCAAATGAAATCAAATTTGGGGTTTATTAATGCTAGTATTGTATTATCGGTTTCACAATAAATTAGAAATTATGATAGTACCGTGGAGGGCGCTTTTCAAAATGGCTGCCAACATTCTGTATAATAGCCTTTTGGGACCTTTATCAAGTAATTATTAATGGATACAATTATTAAAATCATTGTGAAGATATTTGAGGTATTGTTTACATTTTCAGAATGCTGTGAACAAGGTTATTTTGGTCCAACCTCGGGGAAATGTGGAGAACTCTCGCATAGAGGGAGTTTTATTCAAAATTAGCCGCCAAAAATCCAGAACATTGCATATTAAAGATCAAAACAGCCATTCTAAGAGTCCAAATGGAATCAAGTTTCGGTGTTTCTTAATGCTATATTATTATGTATTCCAAATATTGTAGATTATGTAAAGTACCCTAGAGGGCGCTTTTTCAAAATGGCTGCCAAACTTCCATAAAATAGCGTTGTGGGGGCTGTTTTTCAATTATTATCAAATTCAAAAGTGAAGATTTTACAGATTTTTTTTATATTTTCAAGGATGCTGAAAAAGATAGTTTTAGGTCCACGTTTGGGGAAATGTGGTATAACTCTCAAATGGCTGTTAAATCCAGGAACGAAATGAATATTAAAGCTAAAAAAAAAGAATCTAAGAGTACAAAATGATATCAATTAATTATATCAAATAAAATCAAAGTGAAGTGTTTTAACGTATTTGTTTATATTCAAGGGATGCTGAAAAAGATTTTTTGGTCGGACTCTGAGAAGTTGGGAAAGCTCTACAGAGGAGTTGTTTGCAAAATGGCTGCCAAAACTCAGAAAACCATATATTAAAAAAGGTTGAACATTTTAAAGAAAAATACATAAACAAAATGAAATATTTAATTCTTGAAATGTAGAAAGACATTTATATTAAACTTTAGCAGCCATTTCGAAATAGCGCACTCCTAAATATACAATAATATAATAAGAATTACATCAAAATTGATAGATGTGTACTCTTAGATGGCCTATATTAGTTAATAAGCCATTTCTGTAATTTTGATTGGCCATTTTGAAAAAGGCCTCTAGCGAGATTTTCCCCACATTTTACAGAGCGTGTGAGACCTAAAAATCTGAGCATCCTTTGAAAAATATAAAATTCATACAGTGCACCCAACTCGTCCAAAACTCGTCACATCATGTCTGATATAGGCTACGGCCTATGGATTGGTATCATCACTTCTGATTTTGGATTGGTAACATCACTTCTGTAAGCTGGCGTCAAATAATATCTAACTCATTTTATACATCATTCGATCCTAAACAAACGCACTAAATTGTCGCAAGGGTATCGAACAAAGTTCTTGAAACGCAATTTCCCAAGATGGCGGCCAACGTCCCACTGTGCGTTGGAACAAAATTCGTCACCGTCGTTTCGAAAAGTCCAGCCAACGCTGCCTCAAAATGGAAGATTTAGGTTCTCTTACAGGGTAACGGGTCGTTACAACAGCTAATGTGCTGAATGCACAAGCGTATAGGACTGGTGGAGACGACCAAATAATACCTGAAGACATACTTTACTGGAAACTAAGAGTTTATTTGACGCCACGACGACGACACACAAATACAAAAATTCGATTTAGGAGCGAGACGGAAAGGTCCGCCACTGAAGAGAAACCAAAATATCGAGTAAGGATTTGGCCACACCAGAAATTACACCCAAGCGACGTTACTGGCGTGCCCTCTGTTGATTGGTCCAATTAAAATCTACCGATGCGGTAAAGGACCAAGGACATTACTTCATACTGATTTCTTACAAAACATGGCAAAATCCACAAGTGAAGCCATACCACCAACAGTTTCAATCCCACAATGCATTGGCAAAATTCAATTATACCCACATAAAAATATAATAATAAATATTCATAATCTATCACCAAATAAATGATTCCTTACACACGCGACCTTCAAAACATCTTCACTGATTTATACTTGTATTGTCAAATATGAATGAACGCCCCCCCCCAAAAAAGCGCTATACATGTATATGGATTTTGGTTGCCATTTGAAAATAAATAAACCACTGGTGTATTTATCATATCATTCAATTGCTAGAATAGCGGAAAACAATTATTAATAAGACACCCAAAATTTATTTCATTTTGAATCTTAGATGGCTGTTTTTATCTTTAATATGTCATTTTCTGGAATTTTGGCAGCCATTTTGAAAAAGCGCCCTCTAGGGGCATATATCATAAATAGCATTAAGAAACAACCCCAAAATGATTTCATTTTGATTCTCAGATAGCTGTTAATATGCTTTAATATGCGGTTTTCTGGAATTTTTGGCGGCCATTTTGAAAATCTCTATCGAGATTTCCGCACATTTCTCAGAGGTTGGACCAAAACAATCTTGTCCAGCATCCTTGAAAATATAAACAAATACTTTCAAACATTTGCACTTTGATTTATGCTTGTATTTGAAAATAATTAATTGATATCACTTTTTACACTCTTAGATAGCTGCTTTTAGCTTTTCATTTCTGGAATTTTTGGCGGCCATTTTGAGAGTTATCTACATTTCCCAGATGTTGGGCATAAAAAATCTTGTTCAGCATCCTTGAAAATATAAAAAAAAACATCTTAAAAATCTTCCCTTGAATTATATTTATATTAAAAGCCCTTCTCGGGAGTACTATCATAAATTCTAATCTTTGGAATAGCATTACACAATACTTAGCATTAAGAAACTCCGAAATTTGATTCTTTTGGAACTCCTTAGAGGCGTTTTTAGCTTTAAATGCATTGGATGGATGGAATGTTGGCAGCCATTTTGAAAAAAAACGCCCTCGAACGAAGGAGTTTCCCACATTTACCAGGGTTGGACCAAAATAATATTTTTCAGCATTCTTGAAAGTGTAAACAAATACCTTCAAACCATCGTTCACAGTGATTTATAGTGTATCCATTTATTAATTGATAATGGTCCCAAAAAGGATATATACAGAATTTTGGCAGCCATTGAAAAAGCGCCCTCCACGGGTATTTATCATAATTTCTAATTATGGAAACTAATACTAGCATTAAGAAACAACGAAATTTGATTTCATTTGGACTATAGAGGCTGTTTATAGCCTGAATATGCAATTTTCTGGAATTTTGACGGCCATTTTGAAAAAGCGCCCTCAAAGGGTACCTTCATAAAAATCCTAATATTTAAATATAATTATATAATAGAGAGCATCCAGAAATACCCACAAGTGAGTCAATTGGATTCTCAGATAGCCATTTCTAGCTTAAATATACGTTGTACCTTATCATAAAATTATAATTATTGGAATAGCAGTACACAATAAATAGCATTAAGAACAACCCAAAAAGTGATTTCCATATTAACCATTAGTGCTGTTTTGCTAATATGCCATTTTCTGGAATTTTTGGCGGCCATTTTGAAAAACGCCCTCTAGCGAGAGTTCCCCACATTTCCCAGAGGTTGGACCAAAATAATATTTTTCAGCATTCTTGAAAGTGTAAACAAATACCTTCAAACATCTTCACATTGATTTATAATTGTATCCATTAATAATTAATTGATAACGGTCCCATAAAGGCTATTATACAGAATTTTGGCAGCCATTTTGAAAAAGCGCCCTCCACGGGTACTTATCATAATTTCTAATTATTGGAATACCATAATACAATAACTAGCATTAAGAAACACCGAAATTTGATTTCATTTGGACTCATAGATGGCTGTTTATAGCCTTAATATGCAATTTTCTGGAATTTTTGGCGGCCATTTTGAAAAGCGCCCTCTAAAGGTACCTATCATAAATCCTAATTATTTAAATATCATTATATAATAGAGAGCATTCAGAAATACCCCAAAATTGATTTCATTTGGATTCTCAGATAGCCGTTTCTAGCTTAAATATACGTGTACTTATCATAAATTATAATTATTGGAATAGCATTACACAATAATTAGCATTAAGAAATACCGCAAAATTGATTTCATATTAACTATTAGATAGCTGTTTTTAGCTTTAATATGCCATTTTCTGGAATTTTTGGCGGCCATTTTGAAAAACGTCCTCTAGCGAGAGTTCCCCACATTTCCCAGAGGTTGGACAAAAAAAATCTTGTTCAGCACCCTTGAAAATACAAGAAAACACCTTCAAACCTTCTTCCCCAAACTTCTAGAATTGGGACTCTTTAATTTTGAACCCGACTACAGCGGGATCGTTGTTGGCTGCCTGTGGTTTTGGTAGTGTACCACTGGGCAAAGGATTTAAAGAAAGATTACACAATCGATAACGTGCCGATTAATTTCTGTTGAAAAGAAGGCTAATACCAAAACGATAATCGGGTACCAAAAGTTGTGCATTGTAGCAATTGGGCTAATTCAGCTTGACGGGGAATAATTGCAGTATTATTATATAGGGGGGACCTGTGTCCGTTTACGACAGTCAGTCGTAACATTTACGTATATGCCTCCGTGGACCAATTTATCCAAAAATACTGGGAATTATTAATCGTATATTGTAAAATACGTTCTGATGGAGCCGAGAGGAAAGCGAGGAAAGGAAAGCGAAAAGGACAATCTTTCGGACCTTTTTGATGATATATATCGCTCCACTACCAACCCCCGTACCAACCCTGGTTGTTTAGCTCAATTGGCAAGATCGGTAAACAATGTCTATAGGCCATGAGTTTCGCGAACGAAACCCCAGGATTTACTTGTGCCTCGGGAGCAAAGTTTCTTAATAATCTCTTAGCAAGCATTAAATCCTCCTTATTTTTCTGTTTACATTTGAAAGAGGACTATCGCCAACTTATTGAAATGATTCCTAAAGTTTCTTTTGAATCCAGCGCAAGGAGCAACAGTGTTGCTCAAGAATGCTGCGCGAATGTGGTTAATGTACCACTCACAACGCCATTATTTTCTATCCTAAAGGAGGGTGTTACAACGGATCAAACTACGAAGACAAAAAATTGAAGGGTTTTCGACGACCAACGAATTCAGTGATACAAGAAGAACACCATCGTTACAAGAAAAGAGAATGTAAAAATGAATGTAAGTATATGCCCTGGGACTGTAAGCCCGCATTGTTGTATAGTAATCCCAGCGGACCGTGAGCATTTTCAAATTTTTTTAGGACAAAGTTCCACTGTTCGGGAGAGGAGGGGGGAGGGATGTTGTATCCACAGAATCACATAACATCTTAAGAGGCCAAAGTGGATATGTTTTACGTTTTTACCGTCTGGGCCTATGCACACAGACGCTATATGCAGATATTTGCAAATGTGTTTTGATTGTTCTAGATTTTATTGATTTTAATGTAAAAAAATTGGGTGTTGTATTCAACATTTTGCTTTGCAATTAGGTAGTTTGAATAACAGCTTACACTTATTTGTTCATCTTTAACTTGGTCCGAATCGCTCTCGCGGCAGAATCTCTGACCTACTGTTCAATTTCAATGCCACATATGTTCTCTTATCCAAATAAGAGCTATTCTCCATAAGGATGTGTCGCACTGCATTTTGTCAGTCAGAAGCTGTATATTTGTTCTACTGCCTCGTAAAATGATTTATTAATCGTTGCCACCATTACTGAATTGGTATTGGTCCCTTTCTATTCTGTTTCTCTTTTGATATTCGATTTTCTTTAACAGAAAGCGCCAGTTACTGTAATAAACATTATACGGTTATATTTTAACTTTTTTCATGACCATATATCCTTGTTTCTCTATGCCTTATTACAATGCCCGCAAGAAGCAATTCATAATGGTTCCACTTCAGAATGCTTTTAAATTTTGCAAATGCCTGTATAGCATCTAATATTTTGTCCAACAAGCTTGGTGTGATATCTTCTAAATACAGAGAGTGTTTGGATATGTATGAAGTTGATCTTGAAGCGGAGACTGACGACATTATCAAGGTCAGTGGTTTATCTTTATGGTTAGAGCTATGATAATACACTAGGGTTTTGCGGGGCGTATGGGCGTACTGACACTAGTACATTACGCATAATCAAACCACTTCCATTTCCAATTTTGACGAGTGCATTAACAATAGACCCCTATGACATTTACATCAAGCACCTGTGAAAGTAGCTGAACATACTCTGATAACATATTTTCAGCCTTATACTCAACCTAAAAAGGTCACAAATCAACTTATCTCTATACAATGGATTGACTACACAACAGCAATTGTATATTAGATGAATGGAGCAACGGGCGGACATCTTGGTCTACCGAACACAATAGCATTCCAGAGACACCTGTTTTAGAGACATGCCATCCCATACGTGCAAATACAATGAGCTCAATGAATTGGCTTGATTCTGTAGTCTGTTATGTCGCTTCAATCCGCACTTCAATGGGAACAAATTTTGTATAAATAACCGGCTCTTAACCACCTGCTTGGGCTCTTTTTGGATGACCAATATGGCCGTCAGTGCCTCAAATTACGAAGCCCAGGTTTCCAATCCATTGTATAGAGATCAGTGTCACAAATGGTGTGTTTCTAGAGCCGTTCAGGATGAACTTGCCTATCTGGGGATATTCGAAGCTTTTTCAAGCTTCTTGTAGTCGGTTGCGCTATTCTCCTCTTGCATGATTCCGCTATTAGCAAGTGTATAGAACCTCAAACCTCAATCTGAAATAGTAAGTTACCAAGTATATTCTGTATACTCGGTTAAAATCATCTTGACCATTAACACAAATAGCTTTAAGGTAGTTTTGGAACATGCGTTTTTAACCTTTTCATTTTTTCTTTTTTATATTTCCTTTTGTATGTATTTCCGTCGTGGCGAAAACTTCATAAATTTTTCACAGCGAGGAATCGGACATGGGTGGTAAAGTTTTAAATTATTAAGTGCTTTTCTATTCCTTTCCCACAATCACTATAACCCTAACGTTCTTTAACTACATTTAAATCCACATCTGTCAAAAAATCACGAGCGGACCCCTGCCTGGGATATGGGGAATTGCCCTTTGATCTTTTTTCGGATACTTTAAGAGTAATACAAAATCTAATGATGTGAGTAATAAGATAATATCTGTGGCAAAAATGTGTATAAGCAAGTTCAAATATGGCAGGTATCCGAATCTTGTTGCTTTGTTATCGCATGAGCTCAGGGTTACGCGATTGGTGTAGTCATTAATTCATATCCCCTTTTTTTACCTGTTCTTAGACTAGTGCATTGATGGTGCTGTGACACACAGATGTTTGATGTGTAAACAAACAATTACGATATTTGGAAATACTATTTTAATCGTGAATGAACAACACAGATATGCAATGATTTTAAAAGGTTATTATCAGACATGAAAACAACAATAGAATTAACAATATTGATAATTAATTATAACGATAAATGTTGATTGTATAATATATTTCATATCTAATGGAATGGAGAGCAAAATTAAGATAATAAAGGCGTACGCCATGTTTGTGTTAAAAAAAAATAACGCTACCTCCTTTTTTGGGGTGATCGTCAGATTATCCTTTGTCCCCCTGCTTCTCTTTAACGTCGTCACTGTCGTATGATATTCAAGTGGCTTTCAAACAAATTCCTTGATTGCAATCAAACTTGGATTCAATAATCCTTGTATAAACCACTTTAATGGTATAAGATACAGGTTCATGCGTCAAAGGTAATATGGGGTCACGTATCGAATAGACGCAAACAACTCAGGGGTGAGTAAGAGAGAGAGAGAGAGATGGCATTTCTCCCACCATTTCACAGCAAGCAAATATTTCAGAGACAGCTTGCATTAAGGTTTTTCAAACGTTACAAAATGTAAAATATCTGGTCTTAGAAAGGAAAAATATTTTCTAGAGAAAATGTCAACTAAAACGCCTTTAAATTGTTTTTATAACATTGTGTCAACAGTTTTAATCGCATTTGCTTGGTTCTGATGTCAACAATGTTCAACAGAATATGAAATTCATAAGAAAAATGACGTTCTCTATTGTTATGGATTTCCGTTATCGATACCGTTACTGCCTGATGATAAGGGGGAAATAAGGATCTGCATTGGTGGTGATATTAAAAGTTATTTGCGATCATAAGAGGTTAAACACCATTGCAGAGGCGCACCGAGGCAGTCGATTCAGAGGGGGCAAAATTTAAAAGTCGTCCCGCCATGGCAAAATTCGTAGGTTGTCTCGTTAATTTGCTCCAATAAGTCTAAAATTGACGAAATGCGCGCGTAGCGGTGGAAAATTGCCAAATTTACATCAATTTTGGATAAAGTTCCATATGTACCCCCTTTAATATTCTATGGGCCTAACACTAACAAATACCCTGACCCTAAGGCCAAAAATAAAAAGAATTTGTTACACGTGGAACTTTGAAGAGGGGTACATATGAAACTTTGAAGAGGGGTACATTATGAAACTTAATGTTGCCCAAATTTAGGCTGAAAGTGGTAGAAATTTACCGAAGAAGAGGGATGAAAATACATATTTTGGTCCATATCGTCCCAATTTTTTCGAGCCAGAGGGGGAAACTTGCCTCCTTCCCCCGGTCGGTACCCGGCTGCACCATTGACATCATTCCTACATTCCCATGTAGCTACTAATTTGCATGCAACTTGGATAGTATTTCTTATAAGCAAAGGAAAGTATAAGGTCATGAAGGTAAATGGTCTTTTAAGATCAGAAGTCAAATCAATTGCATAATCTGTAAAGAAAGAGGGTCCATTTAAATATAGAAATGTCCTTTCTCCTTCAATATCTTCTGGATCGTCATGAAACTTGGATACTGTTTAGTGAAGCAGAATGAAGGTCTGTATTTCGGGTGATGTCAAATGTCATCTAATGTCACGAGAGGTAAAACACTGCGTGTTCGTAAGGGCAATTCATAAAAATGTACATTTTACCAATGTGGGTCAATTACAGATGTTGTTCATGCCGTGTTTGTTTGGTCACAGGAAAAACAGCTGCTCAAAAGACTGAACACAATCGCCAGTGAGAACGGCAGCGGTGATGCAACTGTTTTGTACACAACATTGGCACCGGTAACTGGACATGTGGTTTTGTAGCA
>JAMKCH010051650.1:0-18519 GCA_023653785.1 Ophioderma brevispina
AATGAGCAAATTAAGCAAATAATATACGTGAAAATACAAACACTATTTGGGCAAATACATTATGAATGTTGAGTACGCTAATTTTGTGAACATTTAATAATGAAACATCGGGCAGTAAAGGAATATATTATCCTTATCATATTTAAGTTTTCTGTACTGCAAGTACGTCAATAATATAATTATTATTATTATTATTATTATCTGAGTCTTGTGCACCGCTAAAGGAAAGAATTTAGTATTCTGCCACAGGCTAGGAATTCGGCAATGTTAACAGAATAAACCGCCTGTTAAAGTGCAGATTTTAAGTGGTGCAGAAAATGCGCAACGAGTTCCAGCCCACGGATTTACTGGACACGGCCTTCAAACTTGCACTGACGCCGGCCTGACGTCACTGCACTGAGGTATGGAAATGGCATAGATACAGCCTTTTCTTTTCTCTGGGAAAGGGAAATAATTTTGTATTGGTGTTAAAACCCTAGAATTCCGCAGCCTCAGACGCCCACAATATAATGTTGAATTACTGAAATCATCCCTACTGCCATCGATTGTTCGTCTGTCTATCCACCGACTCACAGGACACTCTGCACTATAACAGGATTGTGTTTCACCAAATTTTCCTGTTTACAAACATCGCTATGCATGTCATGCTATAGCACGAGGTTGCTCTGGCTTTTCTCTACGATAGCCCCTACTATCTTCCTACAAAGCCGATAGCAGTATATAAAAACAACCGGGATCCACATCCACATGATGTGCCACAATCAAGATTTTGGTAAAAAAAAAAAAATAACTCTTTAAACGGTCCTCTATCACACTAAATCCGTGCATCTATGAAAACTCTGATGTCTTAGCATCCCTACTAGCTCGTTTTAATTACAAACGGTGCACAGCATAGCTCATGCTTACATCCGTGAAATGTTGGCCCTAAAAGGGCACGAAGTGAGCGAAAAATTGAAGCTAAACACAGTAGTCTCCCACTTCCAATAGACTTCCGTGTGTATGTTCGTAATTTATTGGTACTCAGCGAAAATAAGCAAGCTCGTAGCCTATTCTAAAAGAAAATAAACCGGAACAATCCGGGCGACTCACGATCTATTGGGGGAGGGGGGGACTGGGGCTATGTTTTAATTGGGATTTTTACGGTTAAGAAAACCGTTTCAAATCATCAGATTTTAAGCCAGGAATGGAAACATCAGTCAAGGAAACACGTGCGTATATATAAAATTAATTTAGGACTACATCAAGGTAAATATTTTTCCATAAGTGTGTATTTATACTGATTCTGGATTTGCTTATCCCGCATGGATCGGCTGCGCCCACATCCCGGTTTTTCAAATAGAGAAGGCACGTAGCGTTGTAGGAGGTAGGTACGGACGCCGTGCAACGCTACGTGAACGAGCTAGTCATGCTAATGGCTTAGCAGTAAGCATGTAGTGCAATTGATTGGTGTGTGCCCTCTTGCAGTTGCACTGCCAAAACATAAACATTGATTGAGCTCCCATTCAATAGTTATCCCAATAAAGGCAGGATTGATTGGGGTGGGAGAATAGTTATTCATGGTGCATCACTTTCAGCTTCTGGACGATAATTGTTTTTTCCTGACACCGAGAAAGTTTAAACATCCGCTCTTTTACACATGCACAGGAACAGACAGACACACACAGCGGATTGGTCTAACGGTTAGATTTTTACTCGCGATGGACATTACAAGTTCAGATTTGCAATAAATAAATATTCGTATTATAACTTTGCGTTCTAAATTGAACTTAGTGCCAAATTCAGCAATTCATAGATCGTTGGCTGCGCAGAAAGAAATATTGTTCAACATAAATATTCTTGTATCCTTCTTTCAAATGTAAAAGAGCACATAATTGTTCAGATAAAAATATAATGATTCAATACTTAATTTAAAGATCTAAATCCCAAAATCATCCTATTCTCAGCCAATCATTTACCGTAGTACAAAATTTAATCATCCGCCCACATTAAATAAATATCGGTGGAAGCACTATTTTCTTTTGGATCGATGCATAGGATCGCCCTGATGAACAGCATATCTTTTCCAGCGCACCAGCGAACGAGAGAAATGGTAAGTGTGGAGTTTAATACTGGCTAAATACAGAAGGCATTCTAGTTCTTAGTCAGTTAAGGTGCATTTTCGTGATTTTATTCTATCACCTTCTGTTTAGTTAGGTCACGACTTGATTCCTTGAGGAAAAAATTATTCTTTACCCAAATAGTATTCTGCCAACTTGTATCATTTATTCAATGAATAACGACAGAATTTAGATTTCATTTATCGGTGATAGTGGTGCATCATTTGACCGCGCCTGAAATAAAGAAATAAGGTGAGAAAATCGCAGCTAAAGTTTGGTGTATTTTGTGTGTCAAGAACATTGGAAATGTCAATCTTGCGAGTCGGCAACAAAGCTAACTTTACTAAGGTAGGGACTTCGGTCGGTTTTGGATTTCATCACCAAACCCAGGCTGCATATTCAAGAAGTCAGGAAAAAAATTGTTCGAAATCATTTACCTAATTACGTACTGCATTTACGAAATTACGGTTAGAACTACTCAATTACGAAGAATTTAGTCTTCTGCCACCACCCTGTGAATTTCGGCAGCTTCAACGGATAAACTGCATGTTGAAGTATAATTAGGGTGTCCAGTTACACTTCGAATTGCCCTTCATACGTGGACTTCGTGCAGTCTTGGTGGAAAATGTCATTTGAAATAACAGTATTTATACTAAACCATTGTATTTTGCTACAATTTTGGGTTAAATCAACCGAAGCACATTGTTTTTAATAATCATTAACTCAAAAATGCCCTGTGGGAAGTAAGAAATGTCCTTTTCTTGAGGCTGAATGATTACCTAGTTTTGCGCAAACCAGCGTATTTTCATGGCCGCATCGTTGTTGGGTCCACTTTTTGGGTCTGTTGATAGCCGTCCTTGATGACTTTTCGTCGCTGTAGTTTTACAGTGTTTTTGAAAATATATTTTTTCTTTATTTAGTATACACCTTGAAGACACATTTCCTTGATGTTTCCTTTTTTTTTGATAAGGAAAGTATTTTTTTATTTTTTGAAAAGTTTACCTCGATATTACTGTGTGTCCTTGCGTGTTTGCAACCTCGAACAACACATCATTGGGAAAAGCTTTGATTCATTCGAAAAACTTTACATTGACCATTTTGCACTCAGCACGCTACATAACGAGCGAAAAGCATTTTTTTCCACGCCCCCTTCATGCCAAATATAGATGTTCAAACTCTATGGGAACTGTAAAAAAAGAGCGTGAACCATCACGTAGGCGTTGCCAGTTGCCTGTTTTACGCGCCAGAACTCGGGGCAGTGTGCACAGCACAACAAGCGTGCTTATGAACCATTGAGGCAAAGGGCTCGCTTGCGCCCGGCGGAGTGAGAAGGGGTGTTTAACAAAATCGCCATTCTATTTGTATAATCTTTGCAAATAACGGCGTTTGGAAAATTCATATTACAAGTAAATAACGATAATATATAACAACTGTGTCAAAAATATCGCATGAGCATTGATTCTGGTTGTCATACTGAGGTTCGAAGTCACATTCGGCAGTAGGGCCATGAGATGGGAGCGGGACCCGGTTTATGTGTACAGTGCAGCGTAAGATGACTAGCGGTGCTGATATCAATGCAATATTGTTGATTTTTTATGCCATTTCAGATCTCTTTGTTTGCCTATTTTTATCATCTTTAAATATACTTCACATATATCTTACCAAAAGGACAGATTTTTAGATATCGGGAAAGCAGTGTTCTGATTTTTTGAAAAAGTAGTCATAATTTTCTTTGAAATTCAAAACTCCCCGCGGGACCATTTATACCAGGTGTCGCGCTGAGTACGAGTGCTATGTTGACCATGCTACATATTTTCTTACTATATTTCACCACGATCTCGGTCTAACAAAAGCAATCGTATAGCTTGTATGTGTGTTAAGGCAATACTTTCAACTGCATCTGACAGAAATAATGTATATTTTGGGACATTGGGAAACCCTAGTTCTGATTTTTTGAAAAGGTCATTTTATTATCCATATCCAACACGGCTCGCCCGCCATCGCACCGCTGTATGATGGCTGTGTGGGCGATTCCTGTCATGCTTTGATTCCATTTGCTTGCATGCATTTTTCGATTTTTTTACACCACGATCTCGTTCTAAAATCGGCTTTCTTATAGATAATATTTTAATATATATACTTTCAACTACAGACCGAATGGTATTTTTTTGGACATATTAGAAAGTGTTGTTCTAATTTGGTTGAAGAAGCAATCCTTCCACTCTGTCAACAAAACCAACTGCACTGTACAACTGTCCACATGGTCCGTCATCAAGGCAAGCTCAAGCTTTTGAGCAGCGAGTGCCGGTTACGCGACGTCATCTCTCCCGTTGCTCATGACTTGCGTCATTTTGTATTAAATTAATGTCAAACAATTCCATTCATAATGGTAAATCTCAACTTCTAGGCAACCATTTGAAGGTTTATTTCTCATCATACAGTGTATTTGTTTGCTATTTTTTTATGTTGGGGGGGCCCTGTTTTTTTTTAAATATTTTCGTATAATCTATGTTTACTATAATTAGTAGCAAACATGTAAGCACTATTCTGTAATATTCATAGCTCTATGTGAGTAAATGCAATTTTAAAAACATCCCTAACATATAAAATAGAATATTCCAAGCTTAAGACAAACACAATTACATCTATTACAAATGCTGGCCCCTCCATCTTTCATATTTTTAACAAAACGCTTAAAAGTTTCCAGCTCGCTTAAAAATGATTGGATTTCTTTAATTTCCTCAAATAAGCCTCATCAAAATCCCTAATACTGGCAAGTTCTGCCAATTTTCAATTGAGATTTAATTATAAATACAACTGCAATACTTCTACAAAAATTTAATTACAAATATTGGTTTTTAAAACAATTCTACATGTAGTTTGATATGAAACTAAATATTACGAAAAGTGCCTATGAGACATGCGCTGTAACGAACAACTATGGCGTATGCACATCCAAAATGCATTAGGAAAGTATCCAGCAGCTTTTGAGTTAGATTTATGCACTTTGAACTTGGATTTTTTTTACGAAAGATCATTACTGATGATTAATGTGATATAATCTGTACTATAATCCGAAGTTTTAACAAAATAGTGTGTATATTTTAGGGTGAATATCGCCCAATCGCCGTAGTCGCTCATCGGTCGATCGCCCGATTGAGCGCTTACCACGATGCATACCAAAATTACAATAGAATTCAAATGTACAGAAATGGAATTTCCCAGAAGTTAAACCAAAACATAACCGGTTAATCCTTTTTAGGAACGATCAGAAAAAAAATAGAACTTTATCAACTAAATTCCAACTGATTTTGGTAAGAAAGAATATACCGTATTGTTCCTAATAAACGGCCCGGGGGCGGTTCATTTTTCAAAAGCGGGGGCGTTTATTACAGTACAAAATGGAAAGCTCAAAAATCCCCACAAAAACACCTTCAACAGTTTATAAAAGATTACTGGGGGTCCAGACGTCGTAATACACATTGAATCCGAAACCCGCGAACATCACTTTGTACTTGTAGGAAAGTATGATGACAACAGCGATTATGATACTTATTACGACAGTCTGGCCAATAAATCATGCGATTTAGGTAAGCTTAACTCATTTCTTGATTGTTTTAGCCAAAAGTCGTAGGGGGCCGTTTATTAGAGCAGGGGCGTTGATTAGGAACAACACGGTATAAGTTGTAGTAGGGGTAGTGGTTGTTTACCTAACTGGGACTAGAAATACCAAAGTTATAGTAAAAAATGTGTCCGTAAGGTCCCAGGAAATGAGATGATTAAACCTAGTCCAAATCTTACGGGGAATTCCATTCCCCATAAGCAGGGCCACAAAAAAGAATACACTTACAGTGACATCATTAATAGTGAAACTATTGATTTTCAGTCAGTGCCATGCATAAGATTCACACAAGTCACCTGGATTTTCTATTACTCTCTGAAGAATCAATAGTCAATAATGAGGTCATCACCACTCATTATTGAAGCTTTCTCGCCCCTCCTTGAAGACTGACACAATTCCACATCAATTCGTTTGCATTTCGGCGAATTTAAAACACACCTCTTTTAAGCACAGTTGAGCTCACAGAAATGGTGACCAGCTCACTGGCAGATGGCAACTTTGCACTGAACTATTGGCCTCATTGGAAAGCCTGGTGTGTGTTGCCACAGAAATTTTGGGTGGCATGATGAGTGAACAGGGAATACAATGACAAAGAATTGTCAACACATGGTGGCATTTCGTTGCATGGTCAGTTGAACAGAAGCACAATAACTACCTCCACAAAAGCAAGTTAATCAGCTTTAATTGCACCCAATCAGGGTTCCTGTTCAGTCATGCTAAGCATGACTTGATTGGCCTTATCTTTTATCAAAACCTGACATATTTTACTGGGCCTCAAGTCATGCAAATATGAAGCGGGCCCGATGTAGAAACAATTTTGCCTCAACTTAATGATTCTCTAAATGAGGTCCATGTTTGAGCCAAAGTACTTACTTGTGGGCTGTAAGACATCGGTAGACAACCCTAAGTATTTTAAGTAGTTTTCAGGACGAAGTATAAACTTCAAAGAGCATATTCGATGCACTTTTCAGCAGGACGATATTTCACTTCACAGACTAAGTTTTTTTTTTTTTCCAAATCGGAAAATCCATAGGACAGAGCAGGTGCAAGGTCATATATGTGCGAACCAACCCACCACCACCCCTTCACCAATTTTTTGTAAGATTTAAAAAGCCCATAATACTTCCATGTCCAAGCGAGCGATATTTTCTGCCATGAGCATTGTTGCCGCAACAGTTTGATCTGGGTTCAAAGTCCCAGTATTGCGCATGCCAATCGCTCACTTCGACTGGAAAAGATGCATGGCTTCAGGCGGGAGAAAGAAATTGTTGTAAAAATTTGTAGTGATAGCGCCGCACCGGACGCGTTGTCCTAATTCAAGCAGTATGACGTATTGACATAAGGTAAATAAACAATGCGCACGTACGGACTCGCGATCTGAGCTACTCATTCATACAGTAGTCTACCTTCTAATCTCTTGTGAGGTCCGTGTAGTCGGCCTTGGGGTGGGGTTCCACTTCAACTGACCTTACGGCGGGTTTCTTCGGGACAGTCATTTCACCACGGTTTTTGTGTCTGTGTCACAGACTGCAAAATATATCTAAATTAGTATAGCGGAGAGATTAACGTTATCAGTCCGTCCTAGCGAATGCATGAAAAGAAAACAAATCTCCAAATATCTCCGGAAAACGAAGGGGGGTTCGGTGGGAGATTTTGCCATACTAGGGTCCGTTACTATGTTTTGTTTGAATTGTACGTAATTGGGGTCTGAACCCATATAGAACCTAGCGAGGAAAATTGAACGTTTTAGTCGGGTACTGCGATTGCTCGACAAGACACGGAAAAAAAAGTGAACACGCAATTCGCTACGGGCCGCAATCCCTTTTTCCACAATGCCTTTCAATACAATACAAATGGCACTTGATATAGCGCCTTCTCATAACAAGGTCAAAGCGCTTTTACAAAATAGAGAGTACATTACTAATTAGCCTAAACATAGTAATACAAACATTGTAAACAGATGAAACAAAATGAGTTATAACAGTACTTGAACCATCAAACTATAAAATAAAAAAAAAAAAAGAAAACCGATGCACAATTAAAATATCACTGCAGGAAATAAACAAAAAAAAACTAATTTAAGAACACAATCAACTCTTAGGAAATAGATTGAAGTTTTTGAGCTTTCGTCGTAAAAGGAACCAATGGACTTGGAGAGTTAGAGTGGCGAACAGAGATAGGCAAAGTGTTCCATAGATAGGGCAGCATGCTTGAAAGGCCCTGTCACCCACTGACCTTTTTGTGCGGGGAAACAGTGAGGGGAGCGTCTAGTAATCTGCAGAGAGATCCTGGCCTGTCCAGGAATATACAAAGAGAGGTATTCGGACAAGTAAGATGGAGGAAATTGTCCGGGAGGAAAAGGAAATGCCCTGTTAAGTTGGTAAGTAAGAAGCATAAGCGTAAAGGACAACACGCTCACTAATTGGTAGCCAATGGAGCATTCTTTAAGGAGTGGTGTGGCTGGGTCCTTCTATAGGATCTGAAAACCACCAGCCGAGCTGATTATATTCGCAAAATATGAAGTTTTAACTCCTATCTCCGGCCGACACAGTCAAGTAAAAAGTGAAGGGACATACATAGTAAAGGAGAGATAAAAATAAAGTTTTTGATCTACATCGGACGAGATGGATGACAACTCTAAAATTGTGATAAAACGGCGGATCCGGTCGTGGTAAAATTGGGTAAATATTGCGAAGGTGAGGTGGAAGTTAACAGATAGACTTAATGATGACCTTACATGTTCAGTCGTTACATTATCTGATCAAACACGACACAAAGGTTTCTAATGCCGAGGGGACTGGGGACATCCACTTGTCCAGTGGACCCTTGATGGTAATATATTTGAAGGCGACGTCTTGTAATCGGATGAACATGCGATGAAAAATGCTTTGTCTTTTCATCATTCAATTTGAGTTTGTTACAGTTGCATCACTCACTGGCTGATGTCATCAATACAAAGAGAAGAGTCTTTGGACAGCATGTTTCGGCATCACAATCAATCTAGGATATTCAAATGTTCAAAGAGCTGCACATCATCAGGCATTACATTGTGTAAGCAATAGTGTGCTTCCGGATGATTGAAGCGATACAGTAGGCGTACATTATGAAAAAGAGAGCCCGACCACCACAGACCCTGAGGAAAGACCGAAAGGGAGAGGAGAGAGGATGGACTTGTTTGATAACTGATACGCACAAATGCGCCCACACGGAAAAGAGCGGTTCTGCAGGTAAGGTAGACCACATCATGTAAGGCAGAATAACCTGGAATTTTGAAAAGTATCACGAACCTATCCAAACGTAAAATGGCTATGCGCAACAGTATCCAAAGCTGCAGAAAGATCTAGCAGCACAATAGCAACTGCCTTACTGTGTGAATTGCATTGAGGATATCGAGTCTTGACACGCAGAGAGAGTAGCGCCGTTTCACGTGCTGTGTCATTCTTTGTAAGTGACGAATGTAAAACTTCTCATTTAAGTCATTGGAGACAAGATGATCCTTATCTGGGCACTCACTAATTTCTCCATAAACTTAGGACACGAAGCTATATTTGAAACACAGGGCGATAGTTTTGAGACCTCTTTGTTCTAGGGGAAGGCTTCATATTATTCCAGTCTTGTGAGGAATGTTTCAAACGCTGGGTTTTTTTTTTATTTAGATAGAAGCAGGATTGATTAAGTATCTTACAGGACTGCCCGTTAAATGGACCTCGGACTGCTTGACCTACCGGAAGTGTGTATAACAACAGCAAAATACAATCAGTAATTTTTGGATGGAAAAAACTGGACTTGCAAAATGTAAATGCTTTTTAACATAATCATCAAGAATCGAACAACACCAAATATGTGCAACATTTGTAGGATGTTTCCTCAGACATGCTAAAAGTTAACATTTTTTGGTAGGAAGCAAGGAAGAAAAAGGTACGGTGAATGCAAAGTAACAACTCAATGTGTATTGGGACATTTGATATTAATGAGTAAAATAGCGTATTTTGTGGGTTGTTATTCATTCTCCAACGAGCGTCTTTTACTCCGAATACCGAATTAAGCCTTTTGTCGTCTAAAACCTAGAGGGGTCCAGGTCCAATGTTATAAGTCAGCATTATAATGTGTAGGTAAGACCTTCTAGTTACGAGTTATCGGAACGGGGTCTTTAAGCTCTGAAAATCGCGCGTCCAAAAGGACGCACACGTGTTCACGCTAGTAAAAAATTGCGTCCGGCCTCGATTGTTAGCGTTCGGATCATATTTTATGTTGTCGAGAAGTCAATCTGCTGTGCCGGAAATTCAACGCAAACCAATTACCTCTAAAGTTCGCACTGAACATTTGCGAGGATGAGAACCAAACAGGTTAACACAGGTATCTTCAAGTGCTAAAAACAAAAGTTGATTTTACTTTATAACTAACCCAACTAAACACCAAGTTCCTAGTGCCTTACGACTCCCTTTGCCGACTGGAATTGTGGGTTTCATTTCTGAAAAAAAAAAGATCATCAATGGGACAGAAAGTTTTAAACGTGGAGTTTCTGGTAAACCGCCACAACCCATAAAGTTCATTTCTGTTTTATTCTGCAAAATACAGGGGCTACAGTTCACCGCAATAACTCGCTTTTAGTAATACCAATCATTATACAAGAACATGATTTTCGTTGGCCAGGATGTCTGCTGAAATCAAACCATTGACCCATAATTAAGACATTTGAAGGGCGAAAAGATGTGTCACAGGTTCTTCAAAACTTCCCCGGCTTACGAGCAGTTAGTCACTCGTGTGTTTCCATACCCGGTTTATTCAAGGAAAGGTACAGGAAAAAGGGTCGAACATGCCCCGCCTCTTTACATGAGTATATGATTCCGATTCTTGCATGATCTGGTTATGAGAAATTAGTCTATACGTTGACTAAAATGGTAATTTAATGACCTTATGAAAATGGCGCGCATATTTGTGAGCTCATTGCAAGCTGGTTGCAAGTAGTAACGAGCTCGTTTGCAGCACATTGTGAGCGTATTATGATCCTTTACGAGCGTTAAGACCCACTTTATGAGCTATTACAATCACTTATTGAGCTAACACAAGCGCGTATTTGGAACAGAACGAGCACGGTGAAGATAAAAACGTGAGGAACGAACGAGCTGTGCCGAGATAGAATTACAATAGAGATCGTGCAATGATTGGCGAGCTGCCGCGAGCTTAGCTTGTGTGCTTCAGAGCCCGCAAGCTGTATTTGGAAACCACGACGAGAAATAAGACGATCACATGTGGCATGTGCGAAGCGCATTCTACCAGCTCACATACAAATAGGCTCGTACGTGACTTGTGTGAGCTGTGCCTGTGTAGCTTTAGCTTGGTCATGATAATACACCAGGGGCACTAGGGGAGGAATGAGGGCTGAAACACGAGGAATAATCAAAGAGTGTGACAACGAATAAATGGGGGAATGCGAAAACCCGGCGGGCGCTAGATGGCCTGGGCTACGGGCGGAGGTGTTGCTAGAAGTAGAGGTGAGTGAGTCGAGGAGGCAGAAGAGTCGTCCTAGTTAGGTGGTGAGGAGATGGGACTCTGGTTAAGAGATAGGAGTTCCTTAGTACAAATGCGTAAGAAGCCGTGCGCTGGATGGGTCGCAAAAAAATCAGCAGAGTCTGGTATACTATGCCCTTTTTTTCACACTGGTTTATACATTATGGACCCCGGTTTTCACACACAATAATGGATATTATCGGTGTTGATTTGAATGCAGGATTGTTTCTAATTTTGTGTACAGCATACACGATGGTGAATTAGTCGTGAACGATCAGCTCTATGCAAATGCGACTAGTTAGTGATTTTGCAAACTTTTAGTCATCATAATTATCGAAATCTCGTTTTTTTTTTACGGCTGCCACTGGTTTCATGTGACTTTAGTCGTGGCCTTCAACATTGTACACCAAGTCACGAAGCAGCACAAAAGACACGCTTGGTATTGCCTGGGGTATTTGATGTGGCGGTTTTTTTTTGCTGTTACGAAAGGAAAATTCTGGTTATAAATAGGGTCATTTGCAAAAGGAGAGTAATAAGTTTGGGGAGTCCAATTGAAAATTTTTTCTGGTATACAGCCTGTATCAACATGTCCACTCAAATCACCCCAATTGACAATGCTATATATGCTATATGATCAGGAAAATGGAAAATGATTGACAATATCTTGAAGCAATGATTGAATTTCTATGTCAGATTAGACATGCATCATGTAATACCAAGCTTGTGAATCAAGTAAATGCCCCTTTAAATTGAACTTGCTCTTGATGATTTATATTCCATTCACAACTAAATTGGTCAAATTAAAAATCATGTAATGCCATTTTAAAAACCAAACTTGATACGAACTTTAGTATAAACAGGGCATGCACTCAAATTGTTTCAAAATCTTTTGGGGGGTCGATTTGCCTAAATAGACCTGGTATATATAAATTTAACAACAAATCAGGGTTAAATCCCTTTTCATTGCCATCTCGGACACGGTTTCCCCGCAGAAGATCGAACTCTGGCGCAATATTCTCATTGCATATGGGACAGTGTTCCCGGAAAAATGAATGACGGAGGTTTCTCGTTGCATCTGGGACAGTCTTCCCGGAAAATGACGCGATGTCTCTCGTTGCATCTGGGACGTCTTTCCGGAAAATGACGCGATGTTTTGTTGGCATCTGGGCGTCTTTAAGGAAAATGACGCGATGTTTCCGTTGCATATCTGGGACGTCTTTCGGGAAATTGACCACTGATGTTTACATTGCATCTCAGCCGTTAACGACTGTACGCAACTTATTCCTGTGCCAGGAAAAGGCCCGAGATGCAAGGAAATGCAAATTTGTTTTCATTGAATCTGGGCTCTCTGTGGCTGTTTGTTAAAAAACAATAGATAGTTCTTGTTGCATCTGGGCCGATTGTGCGGCAAAACACCCGTTCCGGGTGGTAGGGTTAATAATCAAGTAATGCCACTTTTTTTTTTAAAACCAACTTGTACAAACTGTGATTAAACAGTGCATGCATCTCCAAATTGTTCCAAAACTCTTTTTGTGGGTCGATGGCCGCTAACATAAACCGGTATTTAAAATTTAACAAAAACGGGTGTGGGTAGGTAAATCCCTTAATGCCCAAACTAACACTTGAGTCAATTTTGACATTAATTAAGCAATTTTCAAACCCTTTGTATCTTGAGTATAATATACTTCCAGTCCAAGCGAGCGATTCTGCTCATGAGCATGCGCAACAGTTGATCTTGGGTCAAAGTCAAGTATTGCGCATGCCAATCGCTCACTTCGACTGGAAGTAGATCATGGCTTCAGGCTGGAGAAATTGTGTAAAAATTTGTATTGATAGCGCGCAAAACCTCCAAACGCGCTGTGGTCCCTAATTCATTCAGTATTACGTATTGAATACGTAAATACATCTGCGCCACACGACCGCGATCATGAGCTACATTCATACAGTAGTATAACCTCTACTCTCTTGTTAGTCCGTTTAGTCGGCCTTGGGGTCCCTACTTTTCACTGACCTTACGGCGTCCGGTAGTATTTCACAAACACAGGTGTAGTCTGTGTCACAGACCTGCAAAAAAATATTATCTAAATTAGTACTACGCGAGATGAATTAACGTTATCAGTCCTCATAGCGAATTCATGCAAATGAACTAAATCTCCAATATCTCCGGAAACAAAAGTGTTCTGTGGAGATATTTGCATCATAGGGTCCGTTACTATGTATTTGTTTTGAATGTATCGTAATTGGGTTCTGAACCATAGAACCTATCCAGAAAATTGAACGATATGGTCTGGTACTTCGCTGCTCGCAGACACGGAAAAGTGAACCCGCAATCGCTACGGGCCGCATCCGCTTTTTCCACAATGCCTTTCAATACAATACAAATGGCATTTGATAAGCGCCTCTCAAAACAAGGTCAAAGCGCTTTACAAAATGAGATTAATTACTATTTAGCCTAAAAACATAGTAATACAAACAGGTATTGAAAGATGAACCATGAGATAAGTACTTAACATCAAACGATAAAATAAAAAGAAAACAGAGCTGCACAATTAAATATCATGTGAGGCAATTACAAAAACAGATTAAGCACACAATCACTCTTAGGAAATAGATGAAGTTTTAGAGCTTTCTTAAAAGTAACAATGGACTTGGAGTGGCGAATCAGAGATAGGCAAAGAGTTTCGCATAGGCTAGGGGCCGCATTGTGCGAAGCGCCTGTCCCCACTGACCTTTTTGTGCGAGAAACAGTGAGGAGCTTCTTGTCATCTCTGCAGATCCTGGCCCCAGGAATATACAAAGAGATGTATTTCGGACAAGTAAGATGGAAATTGTCCGGAATGCCTTGAAGTAAGAGCATAAATAAGCTTAAAGACAACGCTCTCACTAATTGGTAGCCACTGGAGCTCTTAAGGAGTGGTGTGGCTGGTGTCCTTCTATCAGAGTCTGAAAACCAGCCTAGCTGCTCTATCTGCAAATCTGAAGTTTACTCCTATCTCTGGCGCTGACATTCCATCAAAAGTGAATTGGCATAGTCAAGCGATATCCAAATCAGTGAACGGACGAGATGATGACAACTCTCAATGTGATAAAACTGCGGATCCGGTAAATATATGGCGAAGGTGGAATTTAACAGACTAATGAGACCGTTACATGTTCTCGTATACATTGTCTGATCAAACACGACACCAAGTTTTCTAATTTGCCGAGGACTGGGAACATCACTGTCCCGACCCTGATGGTAATATCTTTGGGGCGACTTGTGTAATAGATGAACATGCGATGAAAAATTCTGTCTTTTCATCATTCAATTTAGTTGGTTTACAGTGTCATCCACTCACTGATTTTCATCAATCCAAGAGAGAGTCTTTTGACAACAGCCATGTTTGGCATAACCATCAATCTTAGGATCCAATGTCAAATAGAGCTGTCACATCATCAGCATAGCATGTGGTAGCAAATATTGTTCTTCCGGATGATTGATGCTATTACGTATGTGTACATTATGAAAGATAGGCCCGACCACAAGAACCCTGAGGAAGACGGAAAGGGAGATTATGCTTGTTTTGAAATTGCCCATCCCAATGCGCAAACACGAAAAGAGCGGTTTTCTGCAGGTATGACCAAATCCATTGTAAGGCAGTACCTTGATTTTGAAAGTATCACGTAACCTATCACAAAAGAATGCCACTACAACAGTATCAAAAGCTGCAGAAAGATCTACCAGCACATAAGCAACTGCCTTACTGTTTTGAATTGCAATGAGGATATCGGTCTTGACACGCAGAGGTGCCGTTTCAGTGCTGTTCATTCTTTTGTAACTGAACGACTGAAATCTTCTCATTTAGTTCATTTGAGACAAGATGTCCTTTTATCTGATGGGCACTCACTATTTTCCTCCATGAACTTAGACCGCAGCTAATATTTGACACAGGCGATAGTTTTTGAGCACCACTCTTTGCCTATGGAAGGCTTTTCGCTAATTATTCCAGTCTGAGAATTTTTCAAACGCTGGTTTTTTCAATTTTAGAAGCTGATTAACGGTCCTTACCGGACTGCCGTAAACTGACCTCGGACTGCTGTACCTACCGGAAAGCTGTTGTATAACAAGCAAATACAATCCAAGTAATTTTTGGATTGAAAAACGGACTGCAAAGTAAATGCTTTTTAACATATCATCAAGAATCGAACACACCAATATGGCCTATTTGGTAGGAGTTTTCTCAAGATCATGTACATTCACATTTTTTTGGGTAGGAAGAGCGGTGTTGACAATCACAATCACTGTGTATTTTGGAGTGCTTCATCATTAGTACAATAGGTATTTGGTATTCACGCTCGCTCCGCAGTATAGCCGTTTGTCGTTAACGTATAGGTCAGCCAATTTTAAAGTCAGAGCCATATAATGTGTATGTAAAGCCTCTAGTTAAACGATTATCGGAATCTGGGTTCCTGTTAATCTCTGAAAAAGTCGCGCGGCCAAATGGACGCACAAGTTTTCACACGCTAGTAAAAAATTTGCGTACGGCCTCGATTTTTTGCCGTTCGGATCAATTTTCAATGTCGAGAAGTCAATCTCAGTGGCCGGGAATTCAATCAACCGCGAACCCCAATTCACCTAAAGTTCGCACTGAACATTTGCGAGAACCAAAACAGGTTCACACAGTATTTTCAAGGCTAAAAACCAAAGTTGTATTTTACTTTTATACCTAACCCAACTAAACACCACAAGTCCTAGTGCCCTTCCGACTCCTTTTGCAGACTGGAATTGTGTGGTTTTAATTTCTGAAAAAAAAAGATCTAGCACTGGACAAGAATTTCATGACTGGAGTTTCTGGTAAGACAGTTAAAAACCAGCCTACAACTACCGTCAATTTTGCTGTTTTTATTCTGCAAAATACAGGGCTCACAGTCACCGCACATAACTCGCTTGTTATTACTACCAATCATAATACAAGAAACCTGATTTTCATTGGCCAGATGTCTTGCTGAATCAAACCATTGAACCAAATTTAAGAACATTTGAAGGGAAAAATGATGTGTCCACAGGTTCTGTCAAAACATCACGCTTACGAGCATTCGTCACTCGAGTGTTTTTTCCATACCCCCGTATTCAGGAAAAGGTCAAGACATGCCCTCGCTCTCTACATGAGTTATATGTTCCGATTCTTGCATGATTTGTCTGAATTAGTCTATACGTTCACTCAAATGTTAATTTCCTGCCCTTATGAAAATTGCGCGCATATTTGTGAGCTCATTGCAAGCTTGTGTGCAAGTACTTTATCGCGCTCGTTCAAGCACATGGTTGAGCTATTACGATCACTTTGTGAGCTATTACGACCACTTAATGAGCTATTACAATCACTATCACTGCTTGATTGAGCTAACCAAGCGCGTATTTGGAACAGAACGCACATTGTGAGCTCCCAATGTGAGCCCGCTCACGAGCTTGTGCCAGCTCGCTTACAATAGAGCTCGTATGTGCATGCGCGAGCTTGCCGCTAGCTTAGCTGTGTGCTCACCTCGCAATCTTGTATTTTGCGAACAGAACTAGCACCTACGGCTCCCATGTGAGCCTGTGCTAGCTTCTACCAGCTCCATACAATAAAGAGCTCGTACGTGCTTGTGTGAGCTTGTGCTGTGTGAGCTTAGCTGCAGCATGATCATACCCGGGCCTGGATTTGTGACACTAGAAAAACATATTCCAAAAATTGGGTCTTGGACCCGGTGGGGGGGGGGAGTTCTATTGACAAATGCCTGTACATAAGCGTTGCCGCTGATGAGGGGTCGCAAAATCAGCAGTCCCTGGTATACTATACCCCCTTTTTTTTTTTTTTTTTTTCACACTGCGTATATTATGACCCCCCCCTTGTTTTTCAAACAAGAATGTATAATTAATCGGTGTTTGATTGATGTGTTATTAATTTTGGGTACGCGACCACGATGGGATATATAGTCCGTGAACGTAGTCCCTCTAGTCAGAATTCGACATCGTATTGATTTGCAAACTTTTTTAGTCATCATAATTATCGTAAATCCGTTTTTTTTTTACGTCTGCCGCTGGTTTCATTTGACTTTCGTCGTGGCCTTCAACACGTATTGCACACCAAGTCGCGAAGCAAGACCGCTTGTATTTCGCATGGGGTATTTGGTGATTTGGCGGTTCTGCTGTTACGAAGGAAATTCTGTTATAAATATGGGTCCCATTGCAGAAGGAAGTAAGAAGTTTGGGTCCACTTGAAATTCGGTATAGCAGCCTGTATCAACTGTCACCACCTCCCAAAATCACCCCATTGACCATTGCTATAGATGCTATAAGACAGAAAAATGGAAAATGATGTACCAATCTCTTGAAGCATGATTGACTTTTCCTGTCATATTTATACATGCATCATGTAATACCAAGCCTTGTGAATCAAGTATGCCCCTTTAAATTGACTTGCTGATTTATATTCCATTCACAACCTAAAGTGGTCAAATTTTATAATCAGGTAATGCCCCTTAAAACCAACTTGTATACAAAACTTAGTATTAACAGTGCATTCACTCAATTGTTCCAAAAATCTTTTTGTGGGTCAATTTAAAAATCAAAAAACTAAAAATAATATAAAATTTAAAACAAAAATCAGGTAAGCCCTTTCAATTGCATCTCTCGGACGGTTTTCCTCCTCCCCGCAGAAGATCGAACTTGGCTCAATTCATTCTCATTAGCATCTGGGACGTGTTCCCGGAAAATGACGCGATGGTTTCCGTTGCTCTGGGACGTCGTCCCCGAAAATGACGCGATGTCTCTCTGGCCTCTGGACGTCTTTCCGGAAAATGGACATGCGATGTTTCTCGTGCATCTGGGACGTCTTTCGCGGAAAATGACGCTATGTTCTTCGTTGCCAGTCTGGGACGTCTTTCGGGAAATTGACAAGATGTTTCTCATTGCTTCTCAGCCGTTAACGACTGTACGGCAACTTATTCCTGTGGCCAGAAAAGGCCAGAAGATGCAATGAAATGCAATTTTGTTTCTCATTGCATCTGGGCTGTTAAAAAAAAAAATAGATAGCTTCTTGTTGCATCTGGGACGATGTTCGGCAAAACTAACACCGCTGTCCCGGTTAAGGTTAATAATCAGTAATGCCCTTAAAACCAACTTGATACAACAAAACTTAGTATTAAACAGTGGCATCGCACTCAATTGTTCCAAAAATCTTTTGTGGTCGATTCCTAAATAAACCGGTATTTAAAAATAACAAAAATCTGGTAAATCCTTTTACTGCCAAAACTAGGACCCTTGTAATTTTG
>JAMKCH010051651.1:0-27798 GCA_023653785.1 Ophioderma brevispina
CCTGGACTGACCTCCTCTTGGGCTGAATGGCGATGCCTCAATAGATTGAGAACCAGAACTGCCGATCTAAGGTTTCCTTGCAGAAGTGGGCTATCTGGAAGCAATCAGGATACTACCTGTGGTTTGTGGAACAGCACCACAGACAATGGAACAACCTCTTGGTCCTGCCCACTGCTGGAGCAACCATGCACAAACAAGGACCTTGCGGAATTCAGTTAAGCAGCCAGACATTGTACCCTCTCTGCTGGATCATCTTTTGAGAACCACAGTGTTTGAGACACGTAAGAAGAAGAAGCATGAAAAATTGGTCCATACTCATGTTAACCGGTCAGGACCATAAGTTGGACCAGGGCTACCTGACTACTGGATGTCTTTATCCTATAGTATCAATGTCCCTATCTGGTTTGGGGTATGTTTTTTTAATGTGTAAAATATATCTGTTCTTCCAATGGGCCCTAGAACTATCATTTAGAGCAATTGACGAAATTTCATATTTGTGAAAATGTGGCAGTGCCGCTTTAAATGCAACGACATGACCAAAGTCGACGTTCAAATGTGCTGACGTCTAATAGGCACATAGCAACCCTGTCAATACTGATTTTGCCCCTTGAAAGAACATTGCGGAAGAAGTACTGCCATGGTGCACCCTCATAGCCGACTTCATACTAGTCATCCAATGCCAAGGAATAAATTGATACCGCCCCTTGCGCATAAGAGCCAATTGATAAGACGCAAAATCAACATCGCCCTGCTGGAAGCTACACTTTATGTTTAACACTCTGCAACCATATGGAAACAAATTGCACGAGTGATCCAACTAATGACGTAATGAATCTGATGCTCTCACTAGAAGAGGCAATTTGCATAGGTTCGATGATGACCTTACTTCTCTTCTGGTTATCCAATGAATATTAAACCGTGCGCGGCGCCCTTTAGATCAACTTTTGGTAAGGAGGTCTAACAAGCCTCAAGCGCCCATATTTCTGTTATCCCACTAAAGTCATGAATTAATGACGGCCTTAATAATCATCAAATTTGCAGGAAGTCTTATAAGCGGTGGCGCACCTATTCTGTCTATGCAATAAAGTAATGACTATGGGTCTCTGTCGGCGATTAAAGGAAATTTACAAAAGTCAAACAGCAATTTGGAGCCACTTGGTCATATCCAGTGATGAAACTGGATGCGAAACGTTTAACAAGCAAATATGCCCCTTAAACTGGTTATCCAATAAAGGTAAATTCACCCCTAGAAATATTGCCAAAGTCTATAGTCGGCGACAATTTCCCAACAAACCGCGAACCTGTTTACTGGTGTTTTAAACCACAATCGTCTCTAATTGGCTGTTGGGAGCGATCTGCTGTTATCTAGCCACTTATAGTTTGACATCGCATAGGCTGTTACAACTCGCTGAAAGCTCCGCCCACTCTTCACGCTCTTCAAAGGCGTTCTGTCCTGGAGTATGACAAAACATATTCTGGCTATAATTATACACTAAAATAGGACTTGTTCTCCCATAGAAGCAAATTTGCATAATGTTATTAACAAGCAATTGGACCATGATCATCCCGTGAGTCCTAAAATTGCTGAACTTGCTTGCCGTCTCTTGAAATAAAAGTTAAACAGCTATGGTACCCCTTACTGGTTATCCAATAAATAATATGTCGCTCTACAAGAAGCAAATTTGCAGACGTCTAATAAACAATGGCGCCCTTGTTCTTGGTTTGTTCAGCTAAGTAATGAATGCCTCCGGTTAGAACAAATTTATAGAATCCTTGCTAATTTTCCAAAAAGTGGGGTCCTTCCCATTCCTCTTCCCACGCATACCCCCCCCACTTGATATATGAATTCGCAATGGACACTTAAAAATTATGGAGTCAACAAACGTAAACCATCAACTATGTCTAATTATTATTTTTTAAGCCCTTATAACCATTTATAAAGTTTAACCACTTAACAAATTTCACAATGTTTCTATAAAATTTGTATGAGGAAATGTGTGGTGTTGGAAAAGCAAACATTGCTAGGTTCCGGCTTCGCCGCAGGGGAGGAACCCTCCCGTATGGTTAGCCAAGACGGTCTTTATTGATATGGACCAGGACGAGTGGAAAAAGTATCGGTCGCCGGGAAATCGAACCGGAAAAGCTTTTAAGGCGTTAGTGTCAACCCCTAGTGCTTTTGTTTTTACAAGAATTTATAATATTTTGCACCATCTTTAAACATCAACCTGTGTTCTATCGTTACCAACAAAGGTTATGGGCATGTTCCACGAGAAGAGGGGTTCCAGTTAGGTTGGCCTTATGTAGAAAACACATTTTTTAGTTATAATTTGTTGTTGGCCACTTATAGTTGTTTTTTACCATTAAAACTGAAGAAATTCACAAACAGCAAAATCTGGTAGAATTGAGTGCATTTGGCAATAAGTAGTTATCAAGATATGAGTCGTTTTGAGAGGTGAATGTTTACACTTTTTGATGGAAACCAATTTCCCATTTTTGTCCATCAATATAAACATTAGCCTGAAAAACAGTATGTTGTTTGTAAAAAAAAAAATTTATCTGAAAACAGGATTGTTTGAAAACTGTTCTTGTATGAATAAGTGACCGAAAGACCAAACATATCTATTCAAAAAGTCAAATCCTCTTCACAAAAGTAGGGGTAAAAAAAATCATCATTGTTTGTTGCTAATGTTACTTTGATGGACATATTGTGTGTCCATCAAAATATGTAACGTTTGCAGTAAAGAACAAGGGGATTTAGGTTAAAAAATTACATTTCTTTGCCCAAATTACTTGGAGTGTGTCTTGGCTCAGAACTTTCCAAGTAAAAACTGGTAAACCCCCAAAATTACATATGATACTTGAAATGACACCCTTTTATGTAAAATAGGGGAAGATTTGGACCCCTATATATCATAAAAACATTGCCTATCCAAGCAGACAATACCGGAGTTGTTTTTTTTTTTGCCATTTGAAACAGCTTTTGACCATGAAAGTCACAAAAACCAAACGGTCTTAACGGCGGGAATTTAAGTACATTTCCGCCGTCAGGCGCAAGGCGCAGCATCGCGTCGCGCGGTGCGTTTTTGCTGCGTAATGAAGCGGCGGTGTTTTAAGTACTTTTGCGCGAAAGCAATCTCGGAAAAACGAAAAATAATATTGAAATGCTACAAACAAAGCGCTATTTTAGACCAGATGAAATTTCATTTCTTCTGATTTCGGGTTGAAGACAAAGGAGGTTTGATTCAATAGTGCATAAACGATGTATTTCATCACTTCAACCAACATACTCAATTTGAAGTTAAAAGGCAAAGTTATGTGAGAAAGAGCAGCTTGAAATGGCGTGAAAAGTTCCACTTGTTTACTAAAACACGGATTTTCCAATGTTCAATTTTCGCAAAATTTGGCAAATTACAGACAAGATTAAACTCCAAAAAAGTACGGAGTAAAGGTGTGGTTTCACTTTCCTACGATAGCAATCGGTCTTCTCTAGGGGACGGTTTTCAATTTTTCATTTTTCATTTCTAACTAAAGATATTCTCAATACCTACTACAATTTTCGAAAAGAAAGGTAAAAATCACCACTTTTGACATTTTTCCTTATATTTCGAAAAGTAAGCTCTATTTCAAAAAATGAAAAAAACGTACCTATGACAAAAATTTTCTTGTCCTAAAAAATAACATAAGAAATCATGAAAATTCAAATTGCCTTTTGTTATGAGGTCTGCGAATTTTGGGGCAAAATCATGTTTTTTTAGTATTTTCGCAAAATACGGAAATTTTTTTTTTAAATTTTAATTTGATGCCATCATCGGGTTCATTTTTCTTTCAATTTTCGTTCCAGAAATGTATACTTCTACAGCAATAATTAAATATTTGCAACGTTACACCCAAATAGATACTCGAACTCAAGGGGGGACATGCCCTTAAGCCAATCAGAATTCGGAACCCATCGGATTTACTACCTGCGCTCGACGGGTCTTGATTGAAGTTGGACCGCCTCTTTGGATAATGCCCATCCACCGGGACCATATTACCGCCTACCCATATTACCATGAAAGAGTCGGTCGGCGCGCAGCTTAACTAATATTGTCGTGTCAATGGTACAGGCCCGAAATGGGGGAAGAAGAATGTGAAGTGTGCCTTAAAGGCCGACTCAGAGATTTCTGAGGAGGGCCCCCTCAATTTCCAAAAAATCGTGTTTTGCATGTACATAATGCTTGTCCATATACTAATCACTGTGTGAATTGCTAAGCTCAAACCGAAGTCCGTATATAGAAAATTCACAACTTTGTTATACAATTCCGGATCCGGAATTTTTGTTCTACACAGTATCCTATGGGACGTAGATTGCACATAAATGTTTTAGCATCAAACGAAAAATCGATTCATCTCAAATTTCGGAATGTGCATTTTAGGTTACCTTGATCTTAAGTTCTAGTTGGGACTATTTTTTTCATATTACATAAAAAAATATAATTTTCGAAATCTCTGAGTAAGACTTTAATGCTTAATGTAGTGTTCGTTGTTGTAGATACAGGGATACACGGTACTATTATCTTTTTTTTTCTCATTTATATTTCATTATCTTCTTGAAGACACATGCATGCAGAAACTACAAGTGATACACAAATTTGATATACATCACAAATATAACAATTGATTTAAGATTTTAATTTTTAACCAATATTTAAGTGTATAATATTTAACCACCTAAGGTCTAAAAGTCCCGGAATATACCAGTACATACTTATGCTACTGGTATATATCTGTTCAAGTGTGAATAATAATGTTGAACAAAATCGTTCGCGTTTTCACTCAACCAGAAAGGGGCACACACTCGACTTTTGTGTTCAGCATTAAACTGGAGTTATCTCTGAATTGAAATAAGAAATGAGGAGAAAACAACAAATCCTGGAAAGCCTGGTCTTTCTCTTTAATGTGATGTGGCCCGTTTCACAGTAATGCAACTTTTTGAATTTTCACTTCTTAAAACCTATATGATTTTTTACAGGGAAGTTGATACAGAGTCACTTTTTGTGTTTTTACTTAGATCTCTACTAGACCTACCTCCCATACCTAAACCAAAAAAAAAAAAAAAATTTATTGGTGCTTGTATTCGGAGACGGCCCACCCAAAATGGTAAAATTTGCAAAAATTAAAAAAAAAAAACAAAAAATTAATGCCCTTTTGTTTTCAGCTGCCATATTAACTATGTAGAAATCTGTCAATTTTTACTTTTGAGTTCTTTTAGGCAAAAAGTGACACTTTATTACCATGTTTAAATAAGGTTGCAGCAAATGTGCTTCAAAAAACTTATATGGAGCAATCAAAAATTGGTGTTGGAGGACATTTTCCGTTCACATTTAATACCATTTTATTCAATTACACTGGCACTCCTGCGGTGGGTAATCTGTGGCATGTTATTGTATCATTACAAAGACAATCCCTCAGGATAATGCCCCAAACAAAATTATAGGACTGGTCCTTGAATTCATTCAGATATGGTTATTCGAATTCTGTCCACCAATTTTCCGTTCACAATTTTGTCACGGCCAACACTTTTTGCATAAGCCATGTTGTCTTTATGAAGTTAGTTCTATGTTTTTGTTACTTATTCTTCGAGGCACTTTCACTGTTACTAGTTAAATGTACCTCAAAAGTTTTGACAACCACTGAAAAATGGCTTGATCTATCAACATTACATTTTCCGTTCACACCAGTTCACGGCCAAACAATTTGGTCACGCCAAACACACTCGAGTTGAATCTCAAAAACGAGGAGGTCTGCAACTTTAAATTGATAGTCTGTTTATAGTTGTTCCAGGCGTGTGTGATACTACCAACTTACTTTGATGGTGCGTATCAGTGTTAGTAACATTTTCACCACAATTGCCCGTTCAAACATTTTCAATTTGTCACGTCCAACGCAAGCTCCAATCAGAACAATGCAAACTAAAGCTTTGGAATATGGAAGGGCATGAGGATGAAACAAAGGCATTCACTAGGGGAAGTTAGGGAGTGTTTCATCTTTATAGAAGCTTAAAATCAGTCTTTGATTTAATAAATGTCAATAAGATACGATTTTAAGTCAAAATTCCGTTCACAGTCACGTCCAACACTTTGGACATAAACTACATTAGATGCTAAATCAATGGGGGAGATTTGATTGCATTCCGTTACAAATGTTTTCTCCAGCCTACAGCTAATCATTATTGAAAAAATCACTCTGCTCTGTTACTTTTTTGATTTTATAATAAAACTTTTTTTGTCAAGACCGTTTTTTGGAATAAAATAGAAGCAAAAATTGTCAAGAAATTGTCAAATTCAAGCGTCAATGTTCATATTTCAGCTGTATTGCCTGGAGGTGCATACTTTACATTTATATGAAGACACAGTCTATTTCTTTTGGCAATTAATCTAAATTTCCATTAAGAACTATTTGCATTTTTTACAAATTGCTCACTTTTCAAACTCTCTGATTAAAAAAAGTTATAAAGGATAAAAGATTCCAGGTGTGCTTTCTAGTTTTCCTAAATTTAAAGTCTTACACACATTAGAAAACAAATAACAAAGCTTGGTACCTGAGTTTTAAAAATTACCCCCAGGTTGCAAAGTTGGCAATTACTGTAAAACGGGCCATGTACAAAACGGACTTATGTTGAGATATAATATTGAAAAAAATCGGTTTTGATTGTACATTTTTTTTGAGACAGCCGTATATAAAAATAGATCAATAATTAAATCCTAAAAAAAATCAGAGATCACTGGGCAATCTCTATGCCCGGCATGGACATAATCGGTCTATCCCTGATTGGTCCTCTTTTGGGCCAAATCCAAATGTGTCAACCTTGCGAGGGACAGAATTCATTTTTTCATTGGTCATTTCTTTCCAGTCAGAATTAATACCTGAAGTATATTACATGAATAACCAAGCCAGTTTTCCTCCACACAAAAACATAAAATAGATGCCACGATCAAGCAAGTTGCCATGGCCCCCCCCCCCCCCACACATTTTTTGGTGCCGAGGGACGGAATTTGTCCGTCCTCTCCGCAAATTTTCATCATCTATCCTACAACGCCTGCTGTGTAATTTTAACTTCAAGTATACAGCATGATAAGCAACCAATATACTTCAATAATAAAAAGAAAAAATCTGGCTTAACGGCTATCAAGTGCTATGGCAACTCAATGTTAAAACGCGAGGGACGGAATTGTCAATTCCGTCCCTCGTCGCTAACATTGCATCGCTATAGCAACATGTCTCATTGTGGCCATGTCATTTTCCCCTGCAATTAAGTGCATTGACAGTTCATTCATTCCTCAAAAACCCACGCAAAGTGTCCAATCTTTCACAGGAAGTTGGACAATTGAAAATGCACTCAAATCCGTCCCTCGCAAAAACGGTATTTTTTGGATTTGGCTTTCTTTTAGAAACCGCGCGCCCTCATACGAACAAACTGCCCATGGATTGGCAAAAGTCAAAACACACTCTCATTGCTGCCGGGAGATTGTCGATCTTCATTACCAGTCGTTTATACCACATATCCTGAGAGTGTCTAGGGGAGGGGTACGCCGTAGGCTCGTCGCTTGTGGGGTTTCTTGTTGTTGTATGTGGCGACAAGGGGTGAGATGTCACGAAAAGATTTCGTGAAATAAAATTTGGTCGATCTTTTTTTGCTTTATTCTATACAATAATTAGTTCTAAAATATATTTTTCCATTTTGCATAAGCTTAATCATTTGTAACCCTGAAATACATATTTGAAAAGAAACTTTATACTAATTAAGCTTTAGTTTCAATCGCCTTTAGACAAATAACACATTTACTCGAAATACACCTTTTTAGCCACCCTTCGCTAATCGGTTACTTTTTGTTTGCATAATTACTTAAAAAACTATATTCAGGTCGTTTCCATATTATTTAATAAAGACCCCACGAAAATTAACCAAATTCTTCGCGACATGTTGTGCAATGTTGAGGGCCATGACGAAAGTCACATGAAACCAGCGGCAAACGTAAACACGTAATTACGATAATTAAGGAACTAAAAAAGTTTGCAAACTCAATACGATGTCGAATTCTGCGTAGAGCTGACTACGTTCACGGTCTATCAACCATCGCGAATGCGTACCAAACTTATACCAACAACATGAAATCAACACCGTAATTATACCCTTATTGTGTGAAAACAAAAGGGTTCCCATAATTATATCATCAGTGTTAAAAAAGGGGTCAGTTTAGACCAGACGGCTGATTTTGTGCGACCCTATCCATCGGCACGTCTCCATATAGGCATTTGTACTAAGATAAGGACCCCCCTGGCATCCATGTTTTCTGTGATATGTAGTGATATCATCATATATTTAGATATCATCTTACCTACCTTTTTTAGTTACAGAAACTCTTAAATCAAAGACACAACGTGTTTTTGTGTATGCTTATATTTCAAATAGAAAAAACCTAAGCTAAATTTCGAAATTGCTCCTATCAAAATAGACAATTACAATTTTGGTATACAAGAACAGATCTAACATGTGATGCTCTATGATGTTCATCGTAACATCACGATCATAATTAATCAACTCATAAACAAGGCGAACTCTTATTTACGCGATGCGTAAAATAGGTCCCCGCCGAATGTTGCGATCAGCAACATGCAATAAATGCAACTTCAACACCCCACCACCCCCTCCCCAATACCGCACCCCCCACACCTCCACCCTCTCCCCAACAAACCTCTCCAAAACCCCACCCCCCTCCCCCAACACCCCGCAAAACCCCACGCCCTCTTCAACACCCCAACAACTCTCCACTCCCCACCTCATCCCAACCCCCCTCGTCCCCGACACACACCCCCCTCCTTCCACCCCTCCACCCCCCCACAACCACTCAACATTTAACATACCTCCCCTTTCGCCAACGACCCCGCCTCCACCCTCCATTCCCCTCCCCTACCACCCCTCAACCCTCCACATCCCTCCAAACCTCCATACAACACTCCCACCCCCCTGCCCCCCCCCTCCACCCCTCCCCCCGCCCCCCCCCCCTCCCCACCCACCATACAACCCTCCCACCCCCCTCCCCCCCCCCATACACCCTCCCACCCCTCCCCCCCACCATCCACCACTCCCCGCCCCCTCCCCCCCCCTCTCCCCCGTCACCCTATAACCCCAACTTGTCTGTTTGAGCCTGCGCGCCGCGCGGTCGCGCATCTAAAATGCTTTGAGTCCGCGCGATTTATCGCGCAAAAAACAAAAAATTCCCCCCTTGTTAAAAGCCGGCTGCGAGTTTTCTACCTTCGTATTTGAGCCCGCAACCCTCAAATACTTCCATTTGGAATAATTTATGATAAATGTTTCCGGAACACTATGCTTAAAAACCAGTTCACACGCAATTTTCAGTTTGTGAACGGCTGGTAAATCGGTGCCGAGAGCAACAATCTGCGGATATTAACTCCACCAATGTATCGGAACTCCAATGGGAATACCGCATGGATGGTGTACGAAAATGAACACACGGACTATGTTTAAATACTGCATGAAGTAAACGTCGTAAATTTACAGCCTTCGCATCGCACGTGGTTTTGTTTTTGATTGCGCTTGAGCCGAGTTTTTGATAGCTACGATGGGCGGCGCCGAACGAAGTTGATGGGTCTTAGACATTACGGAAATAGAATTTAGATTAATATTTTGACCATGAATAAAGAATCGATGACGGTAAACCACCTTTGTGTCAAATTGTTCTGTAAACTATGCACGAAACATGTTCAGAAGAAATGAAAGGTGCCGGGGAAAGGTTTCGCCCGATTACAAGTAAGAACATACTTGACAATGACACAAGTTGATGGATACGTTATCAAGCACTGAATCGCCATTGTAATAAAACTGAGCTACTCCATTAGTTTTAAGATAATTCTGACTAAATATGACTGACTGTTCCCGACTTAGGGTCTACATTTGTTACTGATATGTTTGACTGTTCGTGCATGCCCTGTTTACTCTCCCTAGTCTAGACTAGAATCCTTTAAAAATGAAAAAAAAAACTTTTCCGCTCGTGTTCGAGTTTCAAGGCCTGGGTGAATATTCTTTGAAAATTATACACTTGAATTAATAACACTTACAGCAGTGGTATTATTAAATCTTGAGTGACAGTCTAAGTATGTAACTTAACTTTACTAACTTGATTTCAGTAATAAAAATGTAGTATGATCAAAATTCTGACATGTAACCCCACTAACCCAAAAAAATTGCAACAGAAGGTTTCTTGACATTTTCTGGTAGTATAAGGTCAGTTTTAATAATATATCAAAAGTTTGCACAAAATCGAAGTCCCAGAAAAGTGTTCAAACTATGACATAAACAAATGGCCACCATCGCATTTTGAAAACATAAATTCCTCATATCTCTGGCAAGAAATGAGCTAAAAGACAAAGAAGATGTCATTTCCTACTAACTCTAGCATACGAATCCCTAAAATGGGTTTAATGAAGTTATATATCACCTTACCGCAATCCCATTGGTGGCCACCATCGCCATTTAAAAGGTACAAATTTTTTTGTACTCTGTGCCGGATGGGCCACAATGACAAACAAAATATCATTTCCATTTCCTACTATTCTAGCCTTACAAATCCATAAAAATGGGTTTTTAATTAAATTGAGAAATCTCTTGGCATCTAAATCCAATATGGCTGCCATCTGCCATGTTTAAAAGTATGAATTCTTTCATCTCTGATTACCAGATGGGGGCAACAAATGGAAAATAAGGTGTTATTTTTTGATTAATTTGAGTTCTAGATAAAACATTGCGATGTTTTTTTTAAGTGATTTTTAGTGGGCCTATTTTTTCCAACGCTGTAAATAATTCTCCTATAGTTGAGTATTACGTGGAGTTTTTTTGTAATACAATCTTTGAGGTTATATAACCCGAAGAGCAGTTAAAAGAGAAGCAAACTACACTCTTCCACAGCATGTTCTATGAGGATGCTCCTAACTACTTTGTGCCAACTGATGCGCCTAAAACTCAAAGAGTATAGACCCAGTTCTCCGCGGTCCAGTACAATCTGCTGACCTTCAGTTGAGACCCCAATAACTACCCTGGTCAGCCATCGGAATATTTAGTTCCTTCACTTCCCATCTGAATGCCCTTCCGGAGCACATTCCTGCTACTAATCATCGGGGCCGACTTAAAAAGGGAGGTACTCTCTATCTCGCACCAACCCCTCAGTGGTTTCTTAGCAGATTTATTTTCTTCTTCTGCTGTTAATGCCCTGGATGCCTTTACATTAAAAAATAATTGCTGACCTTGAACAGGGAAAACCATTGCATGACCTTCACAATTCTTTCGTATTCATTATCCATATTTGGAGTACAAAATACTCTGTGAACAATCTCGTAACACAGGGTCACCATTATTACTTTGTAATCAAATGACTTCTGCCAACCATAAATATTTTATGAAGTAGTATCGCAACCTGAAAATGCATGGGCAACCGGCAGAGTTATCTTCAATATTATCACTGACTAAGTGCTTGCAGAAGCGTTCTTCATACACATAATCTATGTTTTCTTCTTGTCCCTGCCAGACCCGAAAGTAAAGGTCTACAGCCCCTTCTGCATAATGGAGAAGAAGTATCAATAGATCTGTGTCTTCGCCAATATGGATTTTTGACTTACATTATGCCATGGGGACTGCTTTTTGCTATATCACAACTCTGCATCTCTTTGTGCATAGAATTACTCTGAAGTCTCCCTGTTGCATTCAGTCACCAATTACTTTATGAGAGCCTGCTACCAGAATCATTTGCAAGAATGTCTTCTTTTTCCCAGCAAATTTTTTTGTTGCATTTTGCCCTTGTCTACCTAGTTTTTTTTGCGATCCTAGTATTGCGATGGGTTCCATGTGTGTTTCTTTGTTTTTAGTTCACCAGTGTATCCATTGAAGACCACAAGATGCTTTGATAGTGGTCAACTGTGAAAGATGCATAAATCATCAATAACCTTTCACGCATTGAAAGAGACAATATGCTTGTCCAAGTCTTGCAGCCAGTTTGAACAGCATTCTCGCTTCACATGAGAAAACCCTGAGAAACATTTGCCCAGGGATAATGATGCTGGTGAGGAATGTCAATGTACAAGATCTGTTTCCAGTAGGCAAGAATGATACCGTCAACAAATGGAAAACAGCCACTTTTCTAATAAGCTACAAACGAAAAGCTAAGTTAAGAACCCTTGCCATCTCCTTGGTGCGTCAAGGTAACCGATTGACCAGCTCTGTTATTGCAAAGATTGCTGTTTAGTATCACAATCTGGGAGAACTGTCCTTAGATAAGGTGCTTTGCCACAACTGTTGCCATATCCGCTATCCATTTTTTAGGCCAAGTATGTTTTTATGTAAGCCAGATAGAGCACATTTCTAATGGCCATTTACGAACATGTTTCCTTGTCAGAGGCTGCTGCCCCGAACGAGCAAAAGACTGAATCACTATGTTTGTGTGTTGACGGAGGTTTCTCTTTTACTCGCCTTGAAATGGGACATAGAGAAGCACCATAGTTGCAATGCTGATGATTATGCAAATGTTTCAAACAGTTGGACCATATGACAAAGCATCCCCTTGTATTCCATGTATACGCTGGTGAACCAAAACACAAAAGAACGCACACATGAAGTCGCAAAACTAGGATCGTTAACTAAGGAAGACATTCAAATGCGACAAATTCTGCTGGGAAAAAAGGAAATTCCGATGTTGATATAGCAAAACAGCAGTTACCATGGCATAATTTAGGTCACCAACTCCAAATTGGGAGAAGACACAGAGCTGTTTACACTACTCTACTTCTCCAATTGCAGATAGGCTGTAATGACCTTACTTTTGGTCTGACAGACACAAGAGAAAACATGGTGTATGATATCAATCTTCTGAAAGCGCTTATTCAGTGATGACCTTTGCTCCTATCTGTCTTTGCCACTGCATTTTCATGTTGCGATACTACTTCAAGAATATTTGGGGTTGGCAAAAAATCTGTTTTCCTCAAAGTCATCCATGGACCCCCTGTGTTTCCGAGCTTTGTTCCAGAGTATTTTGTACTAGCCAATAAGATCCTGAATCGATCGGACGATGAAAGGCTGCAACCCATGGTGTCCCTTTTCAATGATCAACAATCAGAGTCTTTGAAAATCAATTACGTTACAGGTACCTTTCCAAAAAAGTTTTCACACTGCTGTGGACATTCACATGCAAAAACTTGACCAAGTAAAGGCACTATCCGTGATTTCCTAAATGAGAGAAATAAAAAAATCATCAAAAATCCAGATTTTGCTGCTTGTAACAAGTACAGGTTACCCTAACATATCCTGCAAATGATAAGGCCAGAAGCAACCTAATAAGGACAAAATCAGAATACTAGTCATTACTGTCTGAACGGACACTTACTACAACTAACACTTACCATGGAGAGTTTCTATCTTTGAACACTGCCATTTTTTCCTCTTCTGTCAATCTTCAGATTGGAAAAAGTACTTATGAAAAAATGAGAATTCTAAACCGACTTATCATTCCTTTTAAGCTATTGCCTTCCTGCATTCAAATCTTTTGACTTTTCTCCGGTAGAATGCATGATAGTGTCTTTAAACCCAGTCTCGATTCATATGATGATGATGAACTTGAAGACTAAATAGTAATAGTTAATAAGTTGGTAGATCTCATTATTAACTTGCAACAAGCATTTCGTCCACATTTTGGTGATTGATGATGTAAATAATGTGAAATTGGGTTTTTTCTGTTCAAAAGAATTTCATTCACAATTACACTGTAAAGAATATAATGTGATAGATTTATAGCTCATAAAAAACATATGCCTATGGAATTTCGAGCGAAGAGTTTGCCCACTAAAATCATTTTAATATTCAATAGATTTCCTAATGCCGGAATTAATTAGAACATACACCTCATATTATTTCAATTTTTTTAATGGCAGACAGTGGCCCCCCCCCCCCCCCCCTTTGTAAGACATCAAGGTGTTTTCTCTCAAAACTTTAGCGGAAGCAAACCACTTAATGTATTCTTATGCTACAATTAATAAAAAGATAACACCATATTTGCATTTTTGGCCCATGTGGTACCATAAATTTGTACTTTAAAACATAGTGGATGGTCACCATCTGGCTTTGAGGGTAGGATGATATCTCAACTTCATAATCCCATTTTAATTGGTTTTGTAATGCTAGAGTTTAATTTATTTAGCTCTATTGTAGGCAATGACACTTGTTTTCCTTTTGGCCCATCCGGTACAGAGATACAAGAATTTTAACTTTCCCAACATGGTGAATGGCGGCCATATTGGCTTTTGAGGTCCACGATGATCTCAACTTCCATAAACTGATTTTAATGGATTTTTTTAGCTGGAATTAGTAGGACAAGACATCTGTTTGTCCTTTTTACTCATTTATTGCCAAGATATGAGGATTTATGTTTTTCCAAAATGGCGGATGGCGGCCATTTTGGTTTATGTCATAGTTTGGACACTTCTCTGGGACTTCGATTTTTGTGGCAACTTTTGATATATTGGTAGCTGACCTTAATCTACCAGAAAATGCCAAAAAACCTTCTGTTGCAATTAATTTTGGGGTCATTGTCTATCTTTACTTCTACTAATGCCTTATTGCTACACCTGAATTGAAAATGGCATGAGCTTTAACTGCTTCGTTCTACTTCCTTTCTGGTCCCAACTCATTTCCGGTCCGCTGCTATGCATCTCTATGCTTTTGTAAAAGCTCGTCTCCAGCCAAATTTTGGGAGCTTTTAAAAAAGCTCTTCTGCAGCTCGCGCTCAGTAGCCAAGATGAGCTTTTTTAATGCTCCTCTGAAATTCATCAAAAGACCAATGTCTGCTACCCCCCTCCCCAACCACCACCCTGCCATAACTACCCCAACCGCCTCCCAACACCCCCGCAATACCCAACCCCCCTCCCCACACCCCAACAATACTACCCTATCCCCCTCCCCAACACCCCGCAATACCCAAAAACCCCTCCCACACCTCGTCAATCCCAAACCCCTGTCCCCAACCCCCCATCCCCCACCCCCTCCCCCCCCCCTCCACCCTCCCCCCCTCCCCCCCGCCTCAATCCCCTCCCCCTCCCCACCACGCCCTTCCACCGACGCCCCCCCCCTCCCCCCCCCCCCTCACCCCCCTCCCGTCCCCCCATCCCCCCCCCGCCTCCATCCGCACCCCGCCCCCCCCCCCCCTCCCCCCCATCTCACCCCCAGTCCCCCCCCCCCCGGCTCCTCCCTCCCCACCCCCCTCCCCCCCCCCCCTGCCCCCCCCTCCCCCCCTCCCCCCCCCCCTCCCTCCCCCCACCCCTTCCCCCCCCCCCCACTCCCCTCCCCCCCCTACGCCCCCTCCCCCCCCCCCCCCTCCTCCCCGGGAGGCCCCCCCGACCCCTCCCCCCCCCCCTCCCTCCCCCACCACCTCCCCCCCCCCCCACCCCTCACCCCCCCTCACCCCCCACCCTCCCCTATAGCAAAGTAGTCATGTAGCGCAGGAAATTTGCCTATCCGATGTACCGTTTTTTCATAGATACCGCAATTTATCCATATTTTAATTAGCTCATTTTGCATACCTAAGCCGCATATATCACATACCTTTCATTCAAACAAATTGCAAAAAAGATGTTGCCCTCTGATAGGCTTAAATGCAGCCAGGCATTTTGAGTCTCAAGATGTACCGTTTCAAATATCTCATTATGCTGAATTTTGCATATTAAATTAGCTCATTGATACTCAATTTTCCCGAAATACGCCCCAAATCTAACATAAACCATACCTCCCCTTTCGCTCGCCAACACCCCGCAACCGCCATTCCCCTCCCCAACAACACCCCCCGCAACATCCCATCCCTCCAACACCATTAAACACTCCACCCCTCCCCAACACCATAACAACACCCCACCCCCCTCCCCAACCCCATCCAACCCCCACCCCCATCCCGACCACCAACACACTCCACCCCCTCCCCCCAACACCCCCCCCCCTGCAACCACACCCTACACCCCCTCCCCAACACTCGTCACTACTCCAACCCCCTCCCCAACACCCCCGCCCCCCTTTTTCCCTCCCTTTTATCTTCCCCACCCCCCCACCACCACCCTAACCCCCTCCCCACCCACCGTCCGCAACTACCCGTCCCCTGCCCCTCCCCCCCCCATCCCTACCCTCCCGCCTACCCTCCCCCCCACCCCCCTCCATCCCCCACCCCCCTCCCCCCCCCCCCCCCCTCCCCCCCCCCCCCCTCCCCCACCCCCGCTCCCTCCCCCACCCCTCCCCCCCCCCCCCACCCCGACCCCCGCCCCCCCCCAGCCCCCAACACGCCCGCAAGACCCAAACCGGTGTAAAAAAAAAGATCGCAAGGACACGGAGTTGTGGCAGAGAATTAGCCATGGGCGGACATCAAGGGGGCCCGAAAGACCCCCAAAGCGAAGCGGGTGCGAAACGCGGGCAGCCCGCGGCCGGCCACCCAACGGACAACCAGCATGAGACCGCCGGACGGAACGCCAGAAAACGGGTACACAGGCCTGGCAGGACATGCGCATAACTTGAGGCAATTAGATACTGAGTAGCCATATTTTACGCACAATCTAACAGCAGGAATCAGGAGGTCGAGAACTCATCAGGCCTGCTTCTTTCCACCAAGTTACTCATTGCACCCTTACGGAACTCCAATAAATCGTATACAACATTGGTTAACATTTTTTGCACAGACTGACCGGACGAACGGACGGACGCTGTTCATCTTCATAGTCCCCGTTCCGACTCGTTCGGGCGGGGACAATTACTTTTCGGCTCAAATGTATGCCGTTTCGTATGTTTTTCAGCATTTCTAATCCTGTTAAACCATTGGTAGGCGTTCCATCCATTGAACAATGTTAAAAGATGTTTGTGTACATCATAGATATCGTGGGGCATATTTTAAGAAAGTAATCATGGTTAGGTAATTTGACTACGAAAGAATTGAAAAAAAGTTCCACCAAAGCCCTAGTCTCGTGGTGCTGGCGCCACCTGCGTGGGTTCGGATACCTTTCTAAGCAGAAAAATTAAATATTTCTTAATTTAGGATAGTCAAAATAATAAAAAAAAACCTTGAAAAACTCCCAAATCAACAATTGAAATTAGAAACTACGGCTGCTCCAATGAGCAATCTCAAAGAAATATGATCCTGGGACACAATTTACGCCCAAACAAGGCTTTGCGCTTAATGCTCAAGATTTATTATTACGTCTATCCCCAATGCACCCATTTTGAGAAAATTCACCTAATCATGTAATACCCACAGTTTTCTAATCGTAACACACACAAACACACGACTTTACACTCAAAAATAAGCTCAAAAGGCTATTTATTAAGAATCTTCGCACAAAAATAAATGTCATGTGGCTATTACCTAATGTTTGGTGTTTATTGTCCCTACAAATACCCCAAGAATGCATATTCCAACTTTCGGATATTTTTGTGGACCGTTCTGATATTATTAGAAAATGTTGATATTACTGGTACAATTATCACTGAAGGTTGTATTTTGTGTCCGAATTCCTTCCAGAATCAATTCCACTTGCCCTCAAAACTATGAACAAACAGATGCTACAAACCAACACACAAAAAACCATCAATTACCCGCAAAATTAAATTGCTGGTTGGCGTTTCGTATTCACACGTCAAGACATATGCACTTGTCTTTTTTATAAAGGCAATTCACAAGTGCAAAATTAACTAAGAAAACCAATATATATTTTACACAATATATCCAAAAAATAAAATATTGAAAAATCTTATGTTTTTGTTATTTTAGTTGTTTTTAAGAATTTGTTCAGAAATTATAATTATGACTGTCAACTCTCTTCGAACCGGTATTGCTTTCATAAACCTTTCTGTACACCTCAACCACGAAAAGAATTTCGTTAAATAACAATTATCGATCTTTTTCTTTATTCTATACATAATTGTTCTAAAAAATATTTCACATTCCAATTTTCCATAAGCTATCATTTTGTAACGCTGAATCTTGAAAGAAACTTGAAAAATTAAAAGTTTTAGTACCAATCGCCTTCAGTTTTTACTATCAAAATACACACCTTTTCTCCACCTTCGTAATCGTTCCTTGTTTGCAATCATAATTTCCAGAAACTATATTGGCAGTTCAGTTTCCTTATTTTTAATGAGAACCCAACGAAAATGAACCAAATTCATAACCCAAAATAAGATAAAATCTTTTTTTTTTCTCAGTAGTCACCCCAATAGTCTGGGACGTTTAAAAGTTTCCACACGTTTACACTGACGGAAGCGTCACTGCACGTTTAGGAAATTCACTACACGTTTACACGTCCGTAACCCTACTAAATTTTTTTCAAGTAATTATTTATTTTAATTTGCTGCACAGGTCAAATTTTCACCAAATGACCCAAATTACCCCGCCGTCATGAAATTAAAGTTAAAAACAGGTGTCCATTGCTTCTTTTTAGAAATGGTTTCCCGCTTTTACGGAACAAGAGAAATCCCCCGTTTACCAACTTTCTTGTGCATGAGTGGGTTGACTTCGGCATAATTCGGCGCATAACACGTCCCCCATTACGCGGTGCTTCAATTAACAGAGGGCTCTACAAAAAAGGTAAAATGGCAGTGGTAATGGCAGCTCCCACAGTTATTCGTCGTTTGGGATCTTGATATTCAACTGCGTTATTTTGGATTAAAACATAACATAGGTAAGTACAAACCACATTTTATGGTTCAAGATTTATGGTTTCAAGAGTGATATTATGATCGAATTCAAAGCCGGGTAACCCGATTACGAACGATTTATGGTGCAAGAATTCATTTGCGTGAAGCGCCAAATTCGGCGTCGTTAACTTGTTATGATCCCGTTTAAAAAACGTTTAAAAACAACGGAATACAGACCGTGTAACTTAGAGGAATTAACGTAACTCCCAGCTTCTCACACCACACGCATAGCAGGACAAGCTTGTCAACTCACTCATATTCCTCCATATACAGTCCTTAAAAAACCCACTAATGACTCCAAATATTCTAACACCAATACAACGTCCCTTGACTTAAATCCATTTAACTCTTTCTAAACCGCTAAAGAACCATTTTGGCAACAGAACAAAAATCTTTCAATATTCTTTACGACATTTACAATTACGAGTTTCACTTTTCGCCTTTAAACCATTTGAACCCCCTATTCCCTTTAATCCTTTAATATCACATTAGTTTGTAGCATCTAAAATATTCATAATTAACAATACAACAACTTTGTCTTCAAGCTGGCCCCACCTAAAGAACTAATTTAACAACAGATGTTTGTTTAAAATCCATAACAACAAAAAACAATTTTACAAATACCACCGCGCCTCTGCGACCGCGCCGAACACGAACCGGTTGACCACACTAATACTTAACTTTCTAAGTAAAAACAACTTCAACAAGGCCGGCAACCAACTACCTTCAAAATCATCCTCACTCTTTAAAAAAAAAAAAACACTTTAACACCACCTCAATTTGTGCAGCACCACTACGACCCGCTCCGAAACTTCCAATATCTAATACACAAAATCCTTGAAATTCATACAGATTACAAATAACAACCAACCCAAAACAAAATCCATACAAAATTCGGGATACAACCCACGCCTGTGCCGTCGTCAACGCCCACTTTAAAAACTACACCAACGTAAAACCTCGTCCACGCCGAATAGCCAAACCCCAAAACCACCGCGGCACTGGACTTTGCGCCCGACTGCAAACCGCCGAACCTAAACTAACCAACTACCCCTCCCAACAATAACCTATTACAAACCAATAAACCCCAAAAGGTTACCCTTCACACCCCAGATCACCACACAAAACATTTGTAAACACTGCAACATCGCATCTACGACCACACCCAAAACTAACAAAAAACCACTTTGTCCACGACGAACCACAAAACCCTAATCTTCCCCCGCGGCCCTATGACCGCGCCGACCGCAAACCCGCCTAACCATACACCATCACCTATCCCCTCCACAAAAAAGATAAACATACAACAACCACCGTGACCGCGATAAATAGCAAAACCGGCATCTTTCTCTTTCGACCAGCGGCACTTGAACCGCGCCGACCGCAACTCCCCTAACCATAGACACCTATCTCAACAATACTCCACACATACAACCGATTCTAACACCAACAGACCCCCAAAACCATACCCTTCACCACATGATCGTTACACACATCCACATCTAAAGAAACCACAGAATCTAGGCGAAAAGAATACCCTTCACACCCAAACTTTCACATACACTACAACATATAGCTATCTCTCAAACACAATCACATTATAATACACACATAGCACCAACAAAATACCCGTCACACACTCCCCTAAAGACCAAGATATCCAACTCATTGAGGACGCCAAAGAAAACCCTTCGCACAAACTCCTTTACATACACTAACTCAAAGCAACAAACTAAACAATTGTCACCCCTGCGAGGGTATTCAGGAATTACGCCAAATATTCCTCTGTTCTTCCAATGGCCTAGACTATCATTTGAGAGCAAATTGCAGAAATTTCATATTTGTGAAATGTGCCAGTGCCGCGCTTTTAAAACAGCTCATCAACAAAATAGAGTATATGAACGCTAAAATTTCTTCTTTTAAAAAAACACAAACCTTTAACATATCCGAAGTATCTACATACACTTAATTTGACCAACATGCTGGATGAGCTATGCCTATTGACCAGTTTCAAGATGGCAAACCGGCCACCAATTTTGCAATCACAATTGTTTTTAACACGTATATGGCAGATTTTGGCTAAGGAACATTTGGTCGAAAGTCAAAGGGACCTTTATAAGATGGGGAGCGTTTATTGAAGATAATACGGTACATCTACCAACCTTGATCAATCCTAACCATGCCATTTCAATTGCTATGTGCCTTACTCAGAAATTCACAAGAAACTCATTTATGTCTCCCTTCCACCAGCTGCTCTTGTGCAGTATCGCAATGGGAATCCCTTAAACTTTATATAAATTGGTAAAGCCATGGTTGATTCTTAGACTTTGGCTGGACAAGAGGAACACAAGGACATTTTCAAAGGATGTTCCCAAATTTACACTTGATTGGTTGTAGAACATATCTACTGGGGACATGTGTTAAGGTTTATTGTACAAACAAGTCCAACGCCTAAATTTTGAACTTACCTTTGTCCTAATCGGGTCTATACAGAGAAGCATGGATGGATTTACAGTCATGTACAACATATAAGAAACCCCTAATAGGTTGTTTTACAATCAGAGTACCTGTTGGGATAAGCACACTTTGCACCTTCTTTCAACAAGATGGTTCTCAAACCACTAGTGTCGCCTGCTTTCGCCATGTTTACTACAGACACCATAGTTTCATGACCATACAACCATTTTATTGAAAATAGAGATCATAAAAATGATCTCAGAAATCTAGGCCTACCCTGGGCCTTAGGTGAAATTGCAAACTCAGTGTGCCACTGTTACATGACCATTCAAACAAATTTAAGTTTGTAATATTAGATACTTACTCAAAATTTATAATTTTTTTGGACCATGACCTCTAGATGACTTTTGACCCCACTTGTGCAGAACTGGGAGCATTACATGTAAGTGGCATTAATGTGTATGTATGTGGAAAAAGCAGCAAGTATGTTTAGGGTTAACATTTTGACCACAGAGATACCCAGACAGACACAGACATACTACTAAAGCAATCCCTATGTGCCCTCTTGCAGATGATACAAAAATGACCAATGTTCATATTCTGCTGCTAATAGTGAACAATCTAGTGATTTTTTTTTTCCACTTGAGGACAACCCCAAACCTGTGTCTACATGTATGTCCCTCATCATTTAATAAAAACTTAGTCCACCATCACTCAGTTTCCTGGTATCACATTAAAAATGTTCAATGTCACTTGTTCATACTACCCTTCTTCAAGCCCAAGATGCCTGGATTAAGGATAAGCACAGTAGTTGATAAACTAGTTCTACGCTCCATAAAACTGTTCAGAACTAGCTATCAGAAGCCTGGGGCTTTGAGAGGCCAGATGAGATAGCTTTGGCTTACCTCAAGATGTTCGGACCTTGTCCCAATGCTTGTTTGCAGTTAGGTTCTGATGACTTCTGAAGTGGATGAGGATGATGAAAACATGCTGACAATGCCAAGGCTGCTGCATGTGCCCTTGAAGTATTCCTGAGTGTCCATTTAATTAAACATCCAAACGAAATGCCTTTTTAGCCCTAAGATTTCACAGGGTAAATGAGAGAAAAAAGAAATTTTCTTCAGACACTGAAATTTGACAACTTGACACCAGCCCCGAGTCTAGTCTAGATCAAGCTATGGCCATGTAACTGTGGATAAGAAACGAATTTTTATTTTGAGAATTCTAAAACCTAACTAGAATTATGTACGCAGTAGGTTAATATTGTCAAAAATGTTAAACTAGGGTTTGAACACTTAAACAGTGGAGTTTTAGTTGCCATGCACAACTTTCCACAAGATGTGTAGTTTTATGAAAACAAAAATAATGGAACATTTTATACGTAAAATGTTTGTGTTTGTTAACACACTTTGGTCACTTGAAGCTGTACAGTATCATGTTCCATTAGTGTGCCCCCCAATTGGAACCAAACTTGTGTCATAGGTGCACCTTGGGATCCCTCATATGTTGATGAGGTCAAAGGTTATGTGCCAAGGTCAAAGGTCATGGTCGACAATCCAAGAATGCATTACTTTTATGCTTTTATGAAAACATTAAAGAGATATGAGATTTCCAGGAAGAAGCGCCCCCAATTTTTCTCGAACCCCAGTTTTTTACATATTTGGAATGCTTACCAATGTATTAGATCACACCTGAAATGAATAAGCCGAATACGCCGTCTTTATGTAATAAGATGATGATTTAGTAGTTTGTCGTGCATGACAGAAAGTCAAAGCACGCTTTTCTATGGGGAACGATCACGGCAGCAGGCAAGTTCAAAACAAGGTTTGCGGTTTTCTTTTGCACCTGTTTGTCCAATAAGCCTTCGAAACGTTCTCGGTAGGTTGTCTACAACTGATCCAGTGAATTTTAGGGAAATTCGTATCCTAAAAAAATTTCCTGTCACTTAAGTTTACACTCTGGTCTGAACTCCTAGATTTAAGAAATAAAGGGTGATGCAGTATCATTTATGGGCGAATAATGTGTCCGAGGTTAGAAAAACTAAATAATGGGCGAGGCACAGCCGAGCCCATTATTTTTAAGTTTTTCCAGGCCGAGGATACATTATGAGCCCATAAGTAATCCTGCAAGCCCTTTATTTCTATTCTGTTGTCCTAAAACAGTACGATTTAATAAGAAAATGCACTCGCGACCCATTATTGCAGAATAATGGGCAGTAAGTAAACTGACCAATCAGAAAGCCACATTTTCAATAATGGGCAGTAGAGGTAATAGAATTTAAGATTTATGCAGTGTCTATTAGTCTTCTATTAAATTCACCTTTTTCTGTTCTTTCTTTTCACATGAACAGAAGTAAATGAAAATGGCCAAAGAAATATGACTGGAAGTTACAGCAACTGAACGTCCAAGAGCACGTCGGATGGCAATGAGCATAAGGATCACAAAATGCCTCTTTATTGTTTGTCAGTATACTAATCATTAGCTGAATGGCTAAGCAAATCATTGTTCTTTATCTTTATGAAGAAAATCACAACCTTGTAAGAAAATTCTGGATCTGGAAATTTAATTTTTGTGCAGTATCATGTGGTTGATTGTCTACCATATCAAAATCATCTCAAACTTTGGAATTGAGCAACAGGGCTCGCGCTAAGGATTTTTATTTGTTTAGCAATTTTTGCAACAGCTCTTGCTTTGATCATGTTGATAGAGCAAACGTACACAAATGTATAGGGAAAAATTGCTACACAATCTTAAAATTGCATAGCAAATGGCAGAAAATGTGTAGCAAACTGCTATGCTAAACATGTTATCAAGAGCCCTGATACTGCCCCAAATTGGCTGAAAATTTTTGTTGGTTTCCGAAAAAAACTTGCTATTCCTTGTAATACTAAAGAACGGGTGTGAACACATCAGACAATTTAAAGGGATAATTCAGACTCCGAATGACTCCACGGGCAACACCGTTCATAACGTCTGTGAGTGAGTCAGTCAGTTTACACCATGCACATAGATGCTATTACTGGCTGGTCATTCCAATCATCAAAAAGTACTCTCATCTCATATTCTAGTGTTTCAGGCAAACCTATTTTTAAAAATCATAAATTTCCATATTTTTTTACCCAATTTTTTTTTTTTAAAACAAAACACGCCCTTGCCACCATTTCTTTACCACAAACATTTTCTCAAATCGCATCCTTCAAATAAAAGCGGTTGTGTTCTACCGAGGGGAGGAGTTATCAACCATTTTGCAGCCTTGGCCACTCCCCTACTGGGGTTTTGCAAACCATTATACAAAATCAGTCTATGTATGCCCTATGTTAGTGCAACAAATTTGCATATTTGACATTTTGCAGAAAAAACATTGTGTTATATCTTTGTTTTCCATTTTGCAATGTCTTCTTTGGGTTAAAGAAGTTTTTTTTCCTTTGAGAATGGCACTATTGCTTAAAATCAGCTTTTGCCTGTTTGCAAAATCAAACACAAACTTGATTTAACCGAAAATGTCAGCTTTACAACTTTGTTGCACTAACATGACGAAATGTTTTCAGCATTTTTATTGTAGTTTCTGTATGAGAATTCTAGAGACATCTTGTTTTAAATCTGCTGTTGCAAATTACACATTAGGCACATGAAAGTCGATTATGAGTTTATCGTTACCCGACCACATCGCTTTTTGTGAACTTATTATCACCAGTATTTGTTTTCAAAATATCTGCGTTTTCACCAGGTTCACCAGGTTTAGCAATTGGAAATATTTTTGTTCGTAAACAAAAACCAGTTTTTCTGCGACCCTACCTTTCGTGAACATTTTTTTTTTTGGCGTATTATTTTCATTTTGCACACATTTTAGGTCAATAATGAAATCTGATAAAAAAATGAAAAAGTCAATCAACCAGGAAAACAAAACTCTGAATTGACTTTCATGGGCGGGCCTAAAAGCTCACATTTTGAGGCTTTCACCTGGGGACTTTAACATGGATCACCATTTACAGTGCTCGTGTCACTGTATGTGAAATTTTATTGAAAAAACATTAATTTTTAAAACATTCTGTTTCTCAAAAAAACTACTCTGCATTCATAACAAAATTAGGCAAGACTTCCATATGTACCCCCTCTCATATTACATGCAACATAAAATGTTATTATTTTAGCTGTTTATTCTGTTTTTGATCAAACAAGGCCAAAATTAAAATAAATTTTGTATCATGTAAAATATATACGAGGGGGGTACATATGGAAGTCCTTCCCAAAATTATTCTGTAAATAGTTCGATTCCTCAGGATATTTTCTGAGGGGGGGAGGACACAATCTGCTTGGATTGGGCATTTGGGGTTTCCAAAACGGTAATTTGCATTTACTATGACCAGTCTGTCTCTGTCTCAGTGGCATTACAAAGTCAGATCTTAATACCTTCAATTCAAAAGATCTAGTCAGGTTCGTGGATTTATACTCGATGTAAAACTGGTGAAATTTCCAACAACGGTCATTTCAATATTCGTGACCCAGGCCTAGCTTTAGTCAAGTCGTGTGTGACCGTTCGACATACGTAAGAGCGCCCTCCTTACCGTTAAAAGGATAAGCAGCAATTGCTGATCAGAAACTTTGAAAAAATAATCAAAATTGTATTTTTTGGTATTTTTGTTAATGACATGAACGTGTTACAGAACTGCCATGGCTGGCTTGGAATCTGTGTATTAAAGACAGGCCAGTACTTATGTTGGTAAATTTCTATACATGCAATTCAAAATTCTGAAACAAAAAAAAAAAGCCCTTCCTGTTGGAATTATCCCAATTTTAAGCATGATTTGTGCAACCATGACCTGTATAGTGTGACCTCAAACACAACATTGATCCGTTTTCTGTTGACGGTGTAAACAATCAGCTTTTTAGTGGATTTTGAACCAAAATCATGTAAGAACAGTGGTGTTCTAATGACTCGTAAGGAATGTTTGCTTACCTTCTCCGATGTTGATCTTTGTAACAAATTGCATGTCTTTAGGCAGATGCCGAACCTTCCCATGGAAATATATTCCCACATAAAATATATTCATTTCGATCACCCTGAATGACGACACCCCCCAAGTGCCGTCATACCCACAATTCCTCTCCTCTTTCGTCTTACCTCGACAAGATCAACATCCCGCAGGGGGCGGGACGGGCAGGGAATCAACATCGGAGAAGGTAAGCAAGCCTTCCTTACGAGTCATTAGAACCACCACTGTTCTTACATGACTCATACAGGAATCTGATTACCTTCAATCCCGATTTTTGATGTAACAAAATTGGCATAACATCGCCAGAATAGCACAGTACTAGGAGGCTGTGCAGGATGCAAAAACGTCACACAAGGTTGCGTGAATCAAATTGAAATTCGAATTGCAAGCAAACCTAAATAACAAGCGCAAAAACTCATGAACAACCCTGGGCGACGCAGAATTGGTCATTTTCACAATCAATGGTGTAACTTTTGTACCCTGGGGTCAAATTTAAAAGTACTTTTTAATTTGTTATTTTTTTTTCACTAAAATGTACTCACAAATGATCAAATTTTGAATTTATTACTTGTGTTGAGTTAATCTATTTGCAAAATATGTGTAATTTTTGGAAATATTGTGGCAAATTGGGTAATTTGCGCAAAATCCATTTTTGTGAAAAGTCATTTTTCCAAATTGTAACATAATTTTCAGCAAAAGAGATACTATTTAATTCAAACGTTATTTTAGTTCAAAATTTACAACTGCTTTTTGACTAGTCCTTTGTGGAATTCCATAAATTTTGGAAGGGAAGAGCAATTTTGAGGAAAATGGTCATATCACTCACAATTTGTAAATTTTCAATATGTTTTCATGAGCCAATCCCCATCTTGCTCCCTGTACTAAATCTCTTCAATAATGTTACTACTTCCTGCCACAACAAATTGTCAGAACAATCTGTAATTCTTAAACCAAGTTGAATTTTATACTTGCAGTCGTTTCGGAAGTGGACAGTTAACATTGTTTAACATGTTTCGGAAGTTGACAAAGATGTTACCATGGGCTTTTTTTGATAATAATTGAGAAACTGACTCTAATTTGGCATTGCAACAACATATTCATTCATTCTAATTATAGAGGGAGGTACAAATAGACTTCGCAAGGGTGTCACAACAAACCAAATTCTACGGTGGAAATATACTGTATATTACTATTATCTATGTTGCAGGGAAACTAACATTTGTTTTGTAAAAAAATTACAATCCACTTGAGACTCCTTGTGCAAAAGTTCTCTTCAATGTTAGCTTCCTGAAACAATTACATTACACTTTTTAGAAGATTTTCCCTTTAAGAAAATGCTTAGAACTTTGCAAACTACACATCGTTCGGAGGTGACCCAAGAAATTTAACACATTGGCTCGTTGACCTGTGTTGTTAAACACAGAAGCTTATATAATGTTTGCATTTTAAACAGCTTATTCATTCTAATTCTAGTGTACAAGAGGAAGAATTCTTTAGGTTGACCAAGAAAAGCATCCGGACACTTGTATTACACATATGTTGCAGGCCAACATGTACTTGAACAAGCTGTACTATAAAAAT
>JAMKCH010051652.1:0-10390 GCA_023653785.1 Ophioderma brevispina
CATCAACATTCATAACCGACTCATGTGAATTTTCCATAAAGACGATTGTACGAAGCTGTATTCCAAAATTAGTCGCCAAGATATTTAGTAGGCCTACATATATTGGTAAGGCTATTACAACAACATATCATTATCATATCTATGAACCACAACATTGGTATTTCACAAGTACTGTCCAGTTAGTAAACGTTGTCAGATGAGTTCCATAATAATGCAACAAGCTCAGTTAATTTGGGCTCCATAGTTAATATAATGAATCCAAATCACAAGGCCAAAGGAACTTTTTGGGTAGGGTCACCACACACACCCGGACTACTCACTAACGCACCCCCGCAACCCGGCCCGTATTGGCTTTACCCCAACATTGTTTACCTTCCCCGCCGCCATTTTTAGAAGATCGATACACACGGTACGAGTAGCACAAAATGGCGTCTTCTGTGACTGAAAGCAATATGAATATATCCATGTGAAAATGTTAACTACATCACAATAAATGCAATTACATATTATTGAAATCCCCAGTTCCAGTTTGTCACGGATGTATTACACACCACACTGACTTTGATGTTGCACTGAAGACTTCAAAACTGGTAAAACAAAGCAAAAATCACACCAGATGTTCCGAGCGATGTTTCACTAAAACAACCGCACGCATGCACACAATACAATCTCAAGACATGACTTGGGAGATTAAGGCAAAGTAGTCCTTATTTAATAGTTAGAAACTTTTAATCCTGGGCCTTCAAGCAAAAGATGACTATATCAACTACATTCACATTCAATGTAATAGATCTGGAAATAGGTCCTCTCTATATATAAATATATATATATAATATATAGATATATAAATTATCGCTATCTCACTCATGGCTTAGGGCGAAGCGATCTTTTCATATTCACTCATTACGGCGTTAGGGGGAAATATCACCTTCCCCCTAACCCCTCCCTTTGTATTGCGAGTTATTCCGTCCAAAGATATTAATATTAATTTAATGCAAATAAGGATAATCCTCTAGAATACAAAGGATATGATATTAATATTAATTTAATAACTATAAGAGCTCTTATAAAACTAAGCTTATACATGATTTCCCCCTAACGACTAATATTAGCGAAATTTATATATATATCTAATATATATATATAACCCTATATCCCACCTAGGGAGACAACTGATCTTTGTTTTGTACTAATGAATACGTTGGGGAGACATTTACTGTCTCCTAAAGTTTCCTTTAGAATTGCGGTTTATTCCGTCAAAGGATATTGAATATTAATTTATGCAAATGAAGGGTAATCCACTAGCATAACTCAACGGATAGAATATTAAATTATGTAAATTAACTATAAGAAGCTCATTATAAGCTAATGAATTATTCAACTGTCTCCCTAATATACTATTGTAGATTTATATATTTATATATATTATATATCTTGATAGTGGTACCTTCAGCGACAAATCGGGATTATAGCAATTATACCATTAGGATCCATTTTTCGTTAGAAGACATTTTTAAGGTCCTCCCAATGTTCTGACCATTTTTTGACACATATCAGTATTCAAACAGAATTTCCATCAATCAGTTCATTAAATGTCCCCTTAATCCCTAGACCCAGTGAGTTTGCCTGAAGTGTTTTTTCATTTTTTTGGAATAAACCTATAAAGAAAGAGGTTGTATATCAGTCACAGTTATAAAAGTACCTTGGGTAGACCCTCATTTTTTCACAGAATTACTCAAAATTGCAAGGTATATTCCAACCTCATGTAATACCCAAGGGTCATTTTTTTCAATTTCACATCCACTGTGAGGTTTAATGTGAATCCTATGTAACAACAATCAAAAATGGGACATTCATTCTTCTAAAATTGCTTGAATACCCAGCGTTCATATCGATTCTTTATAATTGTATGTTCTCAACATGGGACGATGAAAATATATTGAAACCAGCCAAACATCATTTAACCTCTTCCTCATGACTGATTACTAGTATGCTTTCTCATCGCTACTGCACTGATCACTATCAGAGGAGGTGAAGACTACACAGGATATTGCCAGGGAATAAACCACGCAATAACATTCATCTTAAAAAGAAAAGCTAAAACTTTTATTTTTAACATGATTGACAAAAATTATTTTTTCTAATTCTATTTAAGGAGAAGACCATCAAAATTTAGGGTTGGGATTTATTCCGTTTTATGTAAAAGTACGAAATAGGCCTACAATATGCATTTACACCCACCGTTAAGGTGGTATTAGGTCATTTTTTTTCAACCGGCAGATAATTAAACATTTTTGGCTTTCTTTTCAAGATCTCTCCTGCATGTAAACAACAGGATATTTCCACCACAGAGTTAGAATTTAAGGCAGCTCGTGAGTGCCACTGATATTGCATGATCGAGAACCAGCAGTGAGGATCGCGACTTAACTTGACTGTTATGTACTAGTTCAGTATATAATTGGGTAAGACCTTAGGCCTGTAACTTTTAATTTTTTTATTGATACGAACGACTACAGTCCCGGGCTCGTCCGTCCCAGTATAATGTAGAACAGAGCTGACCTGAGGTTCACGAACCCTCGTTTTAAATCTACGAACCAACATGATGGAATTTAAATTATAGTCCTGATACTAGCATGAGTAGCACTAGTCTAGGCCGACTAGTACTACCCAGTCTCAATCAGACTGGATAACATGTAGCGTGACTTGGGACAATCAGTGTAGACCATGTCAGTATCTTTATGACGGGCAAACCATCTAAATATAAATTGTTTACACTCGTGCCAGATGGATTTAAGGGAACATCTAGTATGACATTTGCGGCCCCTATGCCTAGCTCTGGAGAAACTGGAAAATTAACATTTAAAGCACGTGTAAATCGGCAAAATTGTGCCATTATGTATATGTTAAGAAATGTTCAGGAGGCGCGGGTGACACGCACAAAGGTCTAGGGCTTCTCCAGGGTTCTACAAAGTTATTTCTTCCTCAGGAGCAAAATAATTCCTCACTTTTAAAAATCCCATTGGGTCCTGTACAATTTTGTAGGATTTCCTCAATATTTTCAGTCATTTCCCAGGAGCGGTGCTCCCCGCTCCCGCACTTTGTAGAACCATGGGCTTCTCTAATGGCGGCCCAGGCGGCAAAATCTGGCCTGCCAACCTCTTTCGTTTGGCCCTTGATCATCTTTTAGTTTAATAAATCTAAATTCATAAGAAAAAGGGGTGTTTGGCCCTCAAGCATCTAGATTTCAAAATATGTCAAATGTTTTGGCCCTCAAGTTCAACCCAAAATATTTGAGAACCCCACTCTAGCTGCTTTGGTTGTAGCCTTGGCAAGGCTGTCTGTTTTTTTTTCCACCAGCGAACGGTATTCTTGAATGCAAATCCTATTTTTAGTGTCAATCTACGGTCCTTGCTGTCATTCGGAATCGGAAATGTAACTGAAAAGACGAGTGACGCGGTACATGGGGCCTGATTTCATACTGGATGGGCCGTCATTTCCTCAGAAATATACTTGCTTATTATTTCAACTTTCCTGAAAACATAATTTTCAAGGATGTTAAAAATAAAATTTGAAGTATTGAAACGCGTGGGAAATGCGCGTAACCAACAACAAAGCGCGCGCACGTGTACGCGTATGTCCCATAGACAACTGTGGGCTTGAATAAAACGACCAGGGCTCGATTTAGAAAAATAAAATTTACATGCACAACCCCTGATTTTTCTTCAAAATGGGCTGAAAAATACAAAATTTTACATGCACAGGGAAAATTCTGCATGCACAGAGCCAAAGTTACATGTGTGCATTTGTGCATGTAAAACCCCTCTAAATCGAGCACTGAAAACGACCATTGTCGTTTTATTTGAAATCGGTATTTTTCCATTAAAACTGATTAAATAAGTGTTTTTTGACGGGATAAAAAGTGGACATCGTATTTGACAAGTACTATCATATTCCACAACAAACTCGGATTTTTTTTCTGAGTCGGAACAAATGACGGACCATCCCTTTTAAGGGTTACTCGGCGAGAATTTCTGGAAATTACGATAACCAGAATCGTGTATTTGTTGTCTTCTTTATTTTTTGGAGATTCTTTGGAGAAAATGTCAAATTCAATACATGATTCTTGAAGAAAAAAACTCTGGTAAAGCCAAACATGACAGTTATTTTTTTGTCAGATGTCATTAATGTCCCTAAAGAGATAGTTATTTCCATTAAAAATGGGGAAAAAAGGTCGAAAAAATGAGATTTCATGAAAAAAATGTTTTTTGGTAAAAGTAACCCTTTTTTGTCAACATCATGGTCAATGAAACATAGCCAAATTTCGTATATACCTTAAAGACATCCCAGTAAAGAGTTCCTAGCCCTAAAATTTCATATTTTCTGTTGAGTGGAGAATTATACAATCTGAAATATGAAATTTTGTGAAGAATTTCTGTTCACCAAAATCCTTAACTTTGAAAGCACTGTAATTCGCAATTTAACTTACCAATCCAAAATGTTTAAATTGGGAACTCTTTATTGGGATGTTTTTAACACATGTGCAAAATTTTAGTAGGTCCGTCACTTGGAAGGGGTTTTTATTCGTTTACTTTTACCCGAAAACTAATTTTCCCTAAAAACTCAAATTTTCTAGTTTTTTCCCTATTTTTCTTTAAAATAACGATCGATTGAGTGCCTTCAAATTCATCTGACGAAAACATAACTAATTTTTGGCTTTATCAGAGTTTCACGAATCATGTATTGGGTTTGACATTTTCTGTATAGAATCTCCAAATAAACGAAGACGAAAATAAATAGACGATTCTAGACATCGTAAAATCCATAATTTTTGGCCGTATAACCTTGATCGACAGCTTGGTCCATCCTGAAAAAATTCTCGTAATTGCAAGAATCTTCGTGGGGGGGGGGTCGGGGGTCTGCCTGTCTGTGCTTCTATACAGCAATTGTGGATCATTTGCATAATGGCTCTACAGGATGAACAGGCCCTCGGCGGGGAGCGGTTCTTGGTACAGTATTCATCTCGGTTGGTCAGTCTTTCGCACTCTGTGTTATGGATGGCAAAGTGAGGGGGGAGTTAATTATTTAGGGGAAATGGCCGAGGTATTATCAGGGGTGTGACAGTTCCTCCTTTTCAGAGCTAATTTACTTGTGCCGTGTGCCAAATTTCAAACTCTTTCAGCCCATATTTGCATTTTTTTTTTTACCTTACCTCATTGTACACGTTTTTTTCCTCTTTACAACATCGAGAATCTACTGTGGTTCTGCATCTGTAAACGGTCACATTTTCTTTCTGTCACACTTCAAAACGCTACTCTTCCTTCAGATTACATACCGCGTGATTCACGTGACCTACTCATGTGATGAAATTCATCATATACCCCCCACAAAACTGTATGAAGGGCTTTAAATCTCCATCAAAGGCCATTAAGTGTCCGTTGGGACCAAAAACCACGTTCAGCTACAGTATGTCCAACAACTTCAGTACGGCAACGCATGAATAAGCATTTTTAATAATATGATATCACACTGCAGTATTCTTCACAGCTTTGTCCCAAGTGCTACCCATGCTTTTGGGACGCTCTGTAAAATGTAAATCAGATATCAGGTGTTAGCTCGACCATGCTGAGAGAAGGCATTTTTGTGTAGGAAACACGTTACGACAAACAAAACTAAATCCGAAATTAATTAATTCTTTTCCACACTTAAAATCGTTAAACTTTTTGTCATTGGTCACCTTGACCGCACGTCAGATGAATTCATGGTCAAAGCCCCTCCAGGGGTCCCCTAGAGTCAAATGTGAATTTCCACAAAACGTTTCCTGCTCTAACCCAGTTTAAATAAATGGGATAGTCATGCAACTCATGCATGTTAGGGAGCTCAATACCTCTAACAAAAATTATCTACTGAAATTTTATTAAGGGGTCATCTAAAGTTCACAGAGGTTCAAAATCGTTTCAAATTTCAAAGAGCCTCAAATGAGAAAAACAAGAGTGCCATGTGTTGGCCTTATCATTCATTAAAAAAAAGTGAAAAGTGACTTCTTCTCATCTGACCTTTAACTTACGGTTTCAAAGGTCAAAGAAAGTCAAATTTCCAACATCCAAGTACAAATTAGTGGCTGTCCCCCCCCCCCACCCCCAATGTGTTGGTCCACCTCAGCTATGAGGCCAGCCCGCCATAAGCCTTATCCTTTGCGCGCGAACCAGATTTCTGACGGGTAAGGGCGTGATGACTCCATTTCTTTCTTTGTCGCGGGAAAGGTAACATCGTTCACTGTAATCAACACCAGAATGCCAGCTATACGCCAGATTACACGGTCACGAACGGTACACAAACTCATTGTTTAAGCACCACAAATTTGAATTGTTCAAGTCAAAAAGAAAATAAACTGAAATGATGAAATCCGATATTCCTAGCCCCGTTCCTACCCCCCCCGACATCAATACATCTTGCCTAGACCTCACTCCTCCGTCACTCACTTCAATCCTAGACTCAGTTTACCGTCCCCGGTTTCTGCCCAAGTTGCCCCTATTCTTGTAATTTACCCAAATGACCCAACAACATTTATACAAATAAGTAAAAATGCTGATTATCCACTGGACACGTGTAATTACTAGAATTTATCTGTAGAAGGTGGAATCATGTTGTGAAAGCATTACGAAAGTACGAGTGGAATTTTTTGTAAACACAGAGCGATACCCTGTTTGTGACCGTAGTCATGTAATAGTCTCAAATAGTTTTTTTTAACCGGCGTCGTTGTTTTAATCATGTCGCTGGCGGACGTATGGGATTCCACTCAATCTGTTTCCTCAATCGTACGCTCTAAATATCCTACATTGATATCAGCTTTCTGGCTGGTTTCAAGAAATCTGAAGATGATGAAGAATATGAAAATACTGGTTTTAACACAAAGAAGCGCATTAGCACTCGAGAATCTTTCTGAATCGTTCACACGAGACATTAGAAATTCAAGCCACTAGACTTAAGCGCAGCTCTCGATAATTTACAAGGAACGTTTGTTTGCGGAACTATGATTACGTGTTATTTCTATGAGAGGTTCCCCGGTGGCACGGAAAAACGAATTTGTAGGCGAAAAGGGACTTGGGAAGGTCTTCTTAGCCGCTGGGGGTTGTGTTTGGTCTAACGATGTCTATCAGGGAGCGCATACATGACAAGCTATACTACGTGAATCAAAAAAAAGTGCAACGTTGCAGATGACCGTGACCTTGATAAAGCACCACGGGATCATAGATGTTTGTTGTTTAATAAGCAATCTATATACTTCCAAATGTTGAAAAAAATGAAAGGAATAAAAATACGCCAGAATTTACCAATTTTGTTAAAGAACATCCCTTTTCCTCCATTCCAATGGGGGATTATAGCAATTAAAGCAAGAATACGTCATGTAACGATATACAGGACATAGCATTATGAAAGTAATGATCACCCATGCTATTTGGTTTAATTGTGCTATATAGTCATAATCTCATTCTGGTCTTGAAAAGAAAATGTTCACACAAAATCCCGCCCAATTATCCTGAAGTGGTAATGAAAATGGTTTCAACACCACTACTTTAATCCATGCTATATACAAGTTATGCCAAGTAAAGGCACAACTCTTGCAATACCCTGAACACCGAATGGGAAGATCTTGTTTTCTTTGCTCTGCAACAGGTGAATTGGTGTTTGGATTCCGTATATCAGTTTGCACAATGGTATAAATAAATGCATTGATAAATCCGTAGTTGGAAAAATCAAGAAAAGTGCATTTACGTTGACAATGGCATCATGATATCGATTGAATTTGTACATTCTCACAACACAAGTGTAATGTGTGTAAATCCCACTGGAATTGCATAAAAAGGGATGTGCTTACAATTCGGTCATATCTGGCTTATTAATTTCATCGATTTCTTTCATTTTTTCAACATTTTGGAAGTATATTGAGATGTGTTTTATAAAAAAACACAAATCTAATGATATAGTGATTGCATTAGGTCAAGATCATCTTAATCCTTGCACAATTTTTTTGATTCACGTAGTATTTTTCAAGATATTGTGATGTTCATATTCGTGTTTTTAAGTACGGGGCCATCTTGATTTTCACTCAAAAGTTACTATAACTTGACATACTTTGACGATTTCAATGCAACTTCGGACACAGCATTATTCACCTTGACCGCACACGTCACATGGAATATGGGGTCAAAAGGAGATCACCCACAGGGGTCACAGAGGTCAAAATGTGATTTTCACTAAAACTATTGTCCTACAGTGTACCTGGTAATGACATGTGATTCGGGCATGTTTAGGTAAGCTCGTAAACCCTCTTTAAAAAGGTTGAATGGAAGGTTTGATCAAGGGTCATCTGGGTCACAGGGGTCAAAATAGTTTCAAATTTCAACAATGTTAAATCACAAAACTAAGAGTGTCCAACATATTGGCCTTGGACAAACTCATGCAAAAGTGTCCACGGTGACCTCTGTTCGACCTATAGTTAGGGGGCAAAGTATCAAAGGTCACGAACCCTACGGAAAAGACAAATTTCAGACAACGTCAAACTGGCAAATCTATAATGTAACATGTTAACCTTGGACAACATTTAAAAGTGTCCACGGTGGTTCTCTTCGTGCGACCTCACCGTACATAATTGGGGTCCAAAGTTCAAAGAAAGGCAAATTTTGCAAACATATCAAATGGGTCATCTAACAGTGTTTACCCATGTGGGCCTTGGACAAACACAAAAGTTCCACGGGGACCCCCTTGTCCGACCTACGGTTAGGGTCAGAAAGGTCAAATTTCAAGAACGTCAATCACAACATTAAAGTACGTCAAATGTTTTTTAGTTTTGGTCAATCATTGAAAAAGGTGAAAGGAACCGTCTTCCTCTGTGGGGCCTTTACCTTAAGGTGTCAAAGGTCAAAAAGGTCAAATGTGAAGTACCCAACCCCCGGTACCCCCAATATCACAAAATTAGTGCAATGAGGGTTGTTGGTCTCTCTCCTTATTTCTCTTTCCTGCCTCTCTCTCTGTCTTACATTTCATTTTTATTTTTGTTTCAAGCTGCATTTGTTGGTTCATTCGTTATTGTTTTCATGTCGTTATCCTCGACTGTGTTCAGATCTGTTTCAGATCTAGTTTTTGTCTGTTTTCCTCTTTTTTTGTCAGTTTCTTCCACACCCCAGTATATGTTGATTGTTAAATGTTTTCTCTCTACAGATTGCGCTTTGTCTTATCACAGATAATCTAAGGACAGATTGGACACTCCCCCTATTTTTGTGTAACGAAGTGGATGTTTTCATGGGGAAGGGCGCTCCAAGCGTCATGTAGGTAAAATTAGAAAACTCTCTGCTATAGCAGTACTCAAAGCAATGGCAAGTCGATCGAAACGTCTTATTGGTTTCAGCCTGTTAATTGCTCACATAACCCCCCCCCAATCGCCAAAATTTTCATTTCTTTAGATTCCCTAAAGAAAAATTAATTTAATATTTTTAATGTTTTAATGTTCATTAAAATGAACTGTTTGTGAGTAAAAGTGAGGGCACAGTGTTAGTGTAGACGGCCGAGGCACTGTATTCACTGTTTTGTATCAATGACTGTCCAAACTTCTAGACTCATTGACCATTTTAGTATGTAGTGATGTAGACCTTCGAAAAAAAGTTATGAGTAAACTTCATTTTTTCCAATAATATATGGACAAATCTAACGTGTGTAAGGTGATGATTGATTGAATTATTTGGTTGTGACTGTGTAAATGTCATAGGGAAAAAGGAAATCGGGAAGCCTTTTTAGCATCATGTTTTTTACATTGGGACCCAAGTGCGTTGCATGTGCATTTTTAGGCAAACTACATGATTTTTACCGGTTGTGCTAGACGTTTAACTGTACATTTTAACCCCGATATAAGTACATATCTTCTGAGAGCATATACTCGGCAGATTTCAGAAACAATCCAATTGGCTCTCATTCATACAGGGTGACTCATAAATTACAGGGTGTAACAAAGCAAAATAATAAAAAAGGTATTCAGTTAATGGGTGTCACGCCCTAAACATACAGTGAGACCACAATTTTTTGGCAACTTTTTAATTAACAAAATTGCCCCCACCAGCCATGTACAATTTTATCGGACAAATACTTTCATTACACAATACTGGGTGGTCCAAAATTAATGAGAGACATTTCTTCTATTCTCCCTATTTCTGGTACTCATGGGTTAAAGCTGAATATACATGAACACCTGGCACAAAAAGTATCTCGGCATGTTTTTCGATCAGTATTGTGACAAGTCAGAACCATTTTTGAAAAAGGATTTTTGACATCACATTTTGCTGACTTTAGGCTTGCGCTTTCATTTACAAAAAAACCTCGTTTGTAAAAAAGTGGTGCA
>JAMKCH010051653.1:0-22240 GCA_023653785.1 Ophioderma brevispina
TGGATACCTTCAATCTTATGATGTCACTGATTGGATCAATAAATGATTTTTTAATATTCTTTTTTGCTAATCAGCGGTAGTTTTTATTGGTTCAGCTTGCTGTGTTGAATGAGATCTCAATAAGTCACCAGGCGTTGCACGCCGGGTTCCATGGGGTAATTTACAGAACATCCCAAAGGTCTTCCATGATTTTTAGAGATGGTCAGTTATTTAGCAAACTTTTATAGAAACATTTTACTGCTCTGTCTCTGTAAATGACCCCTCCGGAAATCATTAGGGAGTTACGATTAATTGAGTAGTGCCTAAGAATTCTAGCAATGCATTATGGGATATGTTAACTGTGACATATTGTGACAACTTATACCGTAAATTACACATAGGCCTAAGTGGACATTGCGCAACTCAGATCCCACCATAATGTGTATGTGGCAAGTGTTGTTGCTCTAAGCAAGCTGTGTTATTGGCCAAATTTCAACTACCAAAGAGAAAGAAAGGACTGGGTATGGTATTATGGGAGGATGAAGTCTAACTGTGTTGATTTTAACTTTTTTCCTCCCAGATTTTATGAGTTGCTGTTTTTGATATGGAGTCCCAAATGACTTCGCACTCATTTGGGAAGCCCTCTTAAAAAATCACTGACCTAAGACTAGGCTTGTTTGAATGCAGTTCTCATGGCAATGCCAAATATGAAAATGCATAATTTTGAATTTTATACAAAAAAATTAACAGGGATAACAAAAATTGTAGAAAGAGAGATTTATTCCACTTGTCCATATTTCGTAGTCAGTGGAAGTACTGGGGAGTGGGACAACCTCCCCCCCCACCCCACCCAGGTTTATGCCAATCAGGGGGGGAGAAACCCAGAATCATAACAGTATCAAAAATGATACTTTTTGCACAAAATTGCTGAACCCAAACTTCCCTCTTCCTCTCCCCTCCCCTCCCATTTTATTTCTGGACACATCACTGCTTTTAGGGGTTTATGGTTTGTATTTGGTAAGGGTTGGTGGTGGGTTTTGTTTCGGCAGGCAGTGACAATTACCAACTTTTATAATGGACCAACACCAGACTAAAATACTATTAAGAGCACAACATATTGACTCTTGTGATTGGATGGTTTTTCCTTTTTTAACCAAACCCCATACAAATACTAAACGCATTTGGGCCACATTCTGCCAGAATTCGGCTCTGGGAATATTGAATTACGGATCTTGTTTAAAATGTGGTGTTATACACGTCTCTATGGAGATTCATAATAACCGTTGATAATTTGCAGGACTTGGATGGGCCCAACTGTCCTATCTTCATCTCATATAACACGGGCAGGCAGCAAGAGAGAGTGCAAGAATCATCGTAGCTGTGTAAGAATTCATCGTCTTTCTCCTCATTTGATCCTAGAAACATAGCTTTTGACACAAAATAGTGTTGCATTGAAGTGGAACATTGAAGTTCATCATCTGACATACGTCTTGTTATTTCTAATTCGGTTGACATTTATGAGGTGAATAACTCCACTATAGAAGTTAGTAAATGTATGTTAGCTAATAAAGTAAGTAATCTAACGTGCAGAGCTACTCGTCATTTATTTAACATTTCTTGTTAGCTTCATCCACCCACTCCATAAAAATCTGCAAGGCACAATAGACTAGACAATTGCTACTGATAAGAACCGACCTCGCATTTATCTTTCAAACAAAAATCTTCCACGGGCAGGGATACCATCTTCATTTACCCAATCACCTTTTCAAAATAAAGCAAATATCGCTGTGTAACCACGGTACTCATGAAGACCCGGGGACAAATCAATATGCCCGTACCATCAGTCAAAGATATATTCATCTTCCTCACACTTACTTCCCTGGAAAACTCTCATTGAATATCCGACATTAGGTACATTGCACGTACATGCAATTTTTCTGTATACGAAATGAACATGTCAGCCATTCTAGACTTCATTCCCAATCAGAGGCCATTCATTGATCACTAAAGTCTTTTTCCTGGATCTGTTTTGTAAAGACCTAAGAGGATATATAGGTTTACCTTCTGCGATTGACCGGCTGATTTGATTGGGGTACACCGACTATAGGGAATATTTAGCCAATCAGAGACAGGTAAAAAAGCCAAAAGGTTTGATATATCTATTTTGATTGGTTACATCAGAGTTATCGCAGGCAAATAATGTGGTACACGCCCAATCAGGCGATACGTTAAAGAAAGCTGGTAGACCTCAGAGTTAAGGCCTGAAATGTGCATGATAATGTAAATGGAGAAATATCTGCGTACTCTAAATGGGATTCATTTTTGTGTGATTTTAATTTTCGCAATTTCTTGGATAAGGATTTCAACGCGAAAATAAACACCATGGAATTTTAGAAAATACATGGAAAGTAAGCACCATGATGGTCAATTGTGAATTTAGCTCAACACGAAAGTGTCCTTGTTGTCTCCATTTGCGAAAATTTCTGCTTGCTTGCGAAATTTCCTGTTTACAGTATTTCCCATTCACCATCCATAAGCTATGAGTGGAATGAACCCACACCGGTGAGGAAGAATGACTAATTTATAAAACTCAGGGTTCTAGAATTTGTTGTAGAGATACTGGGTTTATGCAAAAAAAATCAACACATATCCACGTTTATGGGTAAAAATATTGGAAATCAATTTGATTCCAAATGAAGGTCAAAAGAAATTATGCTTCTCTGGAAAAAAAGCTATCTAAACAGAAGTTTGGCCAGTCTAAACACTATTTCCACAGAGAACTTCAAGTTTCTTGATTCCAAATACTGTGAAAGCAATTCTTACTAATTATGGAAATGCCATCCGTCAGTCTCTGAGGGTGTAACACAAAAATACATCGAGATGCTCTGGGAATCGCACTGTCGGGTAAAATTGGGAACACCAAATTAAAATTAAATATTTAATCATATTTTTCATCACGAGGTACTGACGTTTTGCATTTTCTATTTTTGCAGGATCTCCAACTGAAGCACTTTATAGTATAAGACGTACAACTTCTAGAAAAAAAAGTGTGCTTAAATGTGTTTTCAATTCCAACTCACTAAATAACGTGAAAATAAATCGGGCGACAAAAAATCAAACGCAATTTTAAGCACAGTATAAGGTTGTCTGTGTTTTATTACACATAAAGTGTTATGGAGCTAAATTCCAATTTCAATGTGTAATCCCAGGCTAAGTATCTATAATATGGTGCAGAAGATAGTGAAACCCATTAGACTTCATAAATAGGCAAAAGTGAAAAGCGAACCACACAGGAGAGAGAGAAACTATGGAATACAGAAATGTCTGTTTGTTGTTACGATGAATGAATGGTTGCTATTTGGAATGTAGCTCTTCTTTGATCATCATCACACCCGGGATGAAAGTTATTGTGATTTGTACGTCAATGCCTGCAAAAAAGCTGTTGAGGACATTAGGATTAGTATGGACAAGCAGATTTTCAAGAAGTGTGAGGTTGAAAGCCTGCCACGTAGGGATACAAAGATATTTCCAGGAAAGAAGCACCCCCGATTTCTATTTAACCTTTTTTAAAAACCCACCCCCCACCACGAAAGTTTCTAGATTTTTTTTATTTAGTGTACTTCAAGAATGCAGGACTGGTACATAGGGGATTACTTGGTCGTAGTCTGTGTGTGTGTGTCTGTGGTCAAAATGTTAACCCGTATATAGACATTTCCGTATGAGTCCATAAGGCTACAATGATTGTACACTGGTGAAAGGAGGGGGGGGGGTGGGGTGGGGTGACCATGTTGGTGACCTCATGTGACCTTGGTGACCTCATGTGATCTTTGGCCCCATTCACCAACTGCAAGAGCAGGCGACACTAGCGGTGCGAGGACAGCGATGTATTCAGTTTAGTGTTCATAGGATTAGTGATCTATTTGTCCAATCAAAGACATGGTAATAAAAGCTTAAATGTTTGTAAATATATAGAAGGTCCATTGTGCTTGGTTACTCAGAGGTTGTAACGTGCTATGTCGTGTAATGAGCCATCAGGATACGTAGAAAGGTGGTGGGGGTTATAATAGGGGAAGTTCCAGCTGAAGAAAAATATTCAACTTGCCAACAATGTATGGTGGTCGATAATGTCATATTTCCTATTTGCTGTAATAAATTGTAGTATATGGATTTAATCACAGCAATTAGAGATGACCTCCATCACTGTCAATATCCATCGATTTAATGCATATAAACTGAGGCATACTGAGGCAAACAACCCACGGGGGAGCAAAATTACTAGTTATCGGTGATCAGCTCAACAAATGCTAAATGGGACTTGTGAAGCATGTCACAAATCATAAAATAAGCAACATATAATTTTGTTTTATTAGGGTTACTTATTAATAAAACAAAAAATTATGATTTTAACAAAAGCGGTTCATTCAATACTAAAAACCAATTTATGTATGGTAATTCACTTCAATTATGTAATGAATACAGTTATCTCGGTATAATTTTCACTCCATCTGGTCTTTGAGTCAGCCATTAATAGCTTGAAGGAATAAAGCAAGTAAGGCTTTCTTTAAAAAGGGAAACCTTTATGGTAGTTCAGTCAATCGAAGTTCAAACTTTTTAATAACATGTAGACCATATCTTAGTTATGGTGTGAGATTGGGCACCTTACTTATCTAAAGTGGCTTAAGAATGGTAATTTTTAATTTGTGATAAAATTAGTAGCGAAACATTCATATCAATTCTGTATTAATATGGGTGTCACGTTAGAGCTCCTAATAATTGCAGTGAGAGGGAATTGGGTAGTCACCCCCTTTTGATTTTTATGTTATCTCTCTCACTAAACTATTGATGGAAACTAATGATGTGTTGAAGGGCTCAGATCATTAGCATTATGCACTCATGATAACGTCGATTCAGAAGTTAACACTTTACATGGTCAAAGGAATTAAAGCTAATGTAAATTAACTGACATAGTATATTCGGGGATAAACCTAATATATCCATAAAGCATCGGTCATGAGTTATAGCTCTTCTTGTCTACCTGTGTATAATAATGACTGGCTATCTTCAAATCTCTATGTCCACAATAAACTTAGGACTACTGTACATTTTAAAAACTAAGTTCAACCAAGAAACTATGTTCAGCTGTTAAACCATAATCTTAGATCACCACTCTGTAAACTCCGTATGAGTGCTCATCAACTCATGATCGTGAAAGGTCGTTACATTACTCATAGGATACCTAGCTAAAATCGTAATTTGTGTTTTTTGTGCTCTGAATTTGTGATTTGAAGATAAGTTCCATTTTATCATGCAATGTCATGACCTATAATGACATTCGTTCCATGTTTTTGCAGAAAAGTAATGATGCTCTTGTTACTGTAACTATCTGCTATGGACTATTTTGTGAACATTAGTGTGTAGCTGATTTTTGATGTTATTTAGGTAGTTGCGATTAGGTTAGATCAGCTTCTTGATACTTTCGTGCCTTCCTGATACCTGACTTGCAAAAGTTAGGATGTACTCGTTTACTTAAGTCCTATCTTTATTATCTTTGTGCTTGTAAATTTGTCTGTGTGTCTGTTTGCACATACTAACCCTGTTGGTTGGTTTTAAAGTCAATAAAATTGACCAATTGGTAAAGCTAAGTAATCTGTAATCTGTAATTCTGTAAATCTGTATCTGTGAAAATTAACTCAATTTAGCATTAATTGACGTGAATTTAGGCCCATTTTTTATGTGTCACGGATCTATCAAGGCATTAGCAGCAGTTATTTAGTAACACGAATTGGCACCACGATAGTGATTACCTCCCTTTCGAAGCTTGCAGTCTGATTTGATGCTACAGACAGGAAGGCCTGCCATAAGCCTACAGAGAGTGGGAGATAATGTCGTCTGTGGTGAGGCCAAGTGGACCTTGGGATTTTCACAGCACGGTATGAGACCTGACTGAGAGTAGTGCCTAAGGTGAGGGTCAACCTGGTTCGCAAATTCCAAATTGTGCTGAAAATGCAAGTGTGATTTCCTTTGGTCGCCGATATTCCACGCCAGGGGAGCGGGGAGCAAACCTGTGATCCAAGTCAGGGTGAGCACCCTCCATAAAGGTTTCTGATTTGGCTCTTTCATGATTACCTTATAAGTTATAGTGCAGGGGTCTGATCGACATTGATCAGGAGCTCGCCGATATGATATATTTAATATGAAATCATGTGTAAGGAATCTTCCACTCTAAATACACGTATACATGTAAGCAGTACTCAGGTTTTGAGTGTACTTGCTATTAGAAAGATATTTTCAGGAACTAAAGCATATACCCCTGATAAAAGGTTTTATTCTTGTAATAACCACCATATACTAGAGATTAACCGATCCAGGGTTCCTCTGCCGATCCAATGACCGTATTTTTTTGTAGTATCGTCCGATCCAACCATATGATTCGATGATCCGACTAGGTTCTTTTTTTAACTTAGGAATTGGGCAACGATTATTGTAATTAAATAAATCTGTGTGGTTCACATTTGCTACAAGTTCCAGTGAGGAATTTCAGAGGATAAGGTTAACTGTTTGAGCAGCTTTTGTTCGCATTTTTCTACTGAAAAACTGTACAAATCCTATTTGGCTTTGTCCCTTTCTTTCTTTCATATCAGTACATCGGCTAGACGACAGGCTCTGTATATTTTTGCTGAGCCGATTTCTGCCGATTTTGCAAAATCGCCTCCGATCCGATGTCCGGAATACAATAATCGTTAACTCTCTACATCGACGTGCCTCAGAAGTTGAATTTTAGAATAATAAAGTTGGATATTCTTAGAAAACTGAATGTTTTATACTGTGTTTAATGCCATAATGTTTATAGTACTGTGCTAGAACGCCATGGCATACGGTCATCAAATCGTGTGCAGTAGACGGGGAGATTTTCTGATGCACCGATGCTATCTTACTAATATCAGTAGCTGATACCGATCATACCGATTGGATCGGTACATCCCTATAAGTTACTAATCAAAACAGTGCTTAGAAGAATGATTGAATGCTCACTTGTGTGATATATTTTTTATTCATTCTTCTTTAACACCTGATTTACAAATCTTCCGTTGTGCGCATTTGGGGACAATGCTCACAATCAAACAGTACTCACATGAAATATGATATCACTTAATACAAGTTTTACAATGTTGTACATATACAAAACACATTAAAAAGAACACACACTGTTATGGCAGATGCCGATAAATAAAAAAAGAATAGGCAGGGGTTTAAGTAAAGTCTAGGCTAGCCCAATGCCCAAACTTTGATGTATTATTTTCAACTTCCACACAGTTGTACACACTTTAACATAGAGCAACCCTTTCCATTGACATTTCAATTCAAGTACTATTCTCAGATACTTAGCCAACCACAGTACAATTGATGGCAATTAGTATCTGTCACATTGTCTTAAATAATACATTTGTATGTGCCCACACAAGAGCGCCCTACACATCTTATTTTAGTAGTAGCGTGGCTCATTCCAAGGGGGTTTTGAACCAATCCCATAATGCATTGGCAATTTGTTGATACTGGTACTGTACAAAACTCATAGCGAACCACCAAACATTTCATGATCATGCAAAATTCCTAAGTACTACACTTAAGGAAAAAATGAGTGTAAAGTCATTGTTTTATGTGTTAAGAATAGGAATTTTGTGAGTCCATACCTATTGAGGTGAAATTATTTCCCAAAACTAATTGCATTGGGGGATTGACTCAATACACCCACTTGGCTCTTTTAATGCGACTTTGGTCCTTTATTCATCTAATTCAAAAACATCAAGCAGAAAAATGAAAACTGTCACAAATACTGACAGCCCCAGGAATTGTAATTCAAGTCTACATACGAACCTACATCATAATGCACCTGTATCTTATGTTAGAGCTATTCCCTTGTTTGTTCAAAAATAAACGTCTTATTCAAAATGGTTACGTCTGCATTTCTGTTCAGGATCTTTGTGATAGAGGTGCTCTAGAAATCTGCCCTTTAAAATGTCCAGGAAGGGTTTGAAGTGGGGATAGATGCTTGTCGTAAGGTTTTGAAGGTGGAATAGATCTCTTGCAAGGTGTACGATACATGCATACCATTGTGAAACTTGAGAGCATCATATGCAATGCATAAGGTGGGCGTGGTTTATCTGAGCTATGTCTAGTGATGGGGTGATCATTCTGGCCATTAAACCACTTTTTGCTGTACAAATTCGATTACAATGACACACTTTAAACTATATAGTTATTCAACAGGATATTAGTAACATATGTTACTAAGGTAATTATAAAAGAATTTGTGTAGGTAATTGGTTCTACTTTACAAATCCGTCAAATTTTTATGCTCTTTGACATCAATTGTGTAACCTAATTCATCTTAAGGGGGCATTTTGTGATCCACAGCCTCCTCCCCGACTTACCTAAAAAGTTGATATTTTCATATCATCTGAACTATTGGCCTAAAGTATTATAGTACATGTGCCTAATCTTCCGTGCAAGTTTGATCTACTCTGGAAGAAATTCATAATTTTGTATTTTGTGTCTGTAAACGGACAGAAATTACAAGCAACACAGTGACCTGTGGGGCAGCATGATACAAACATTTACTCATAACATCAAAACACAACATCTTAATCAACTGAAATTTGAAAATAACCTTTTCTCGTGCATATATCTAGTGAACCATATAAAATGAGGTGTTAGGATCACAAAATATGCCTTTAATAAATTACTTCTTGTCTTTATACATAATAGATTACAAGCCTTTCAATTTTAAACTGTTAAAGGTCCATGGCCCAATCGCTAATAGCCTCGTCCCCAGGGACCCCAGATTTTACTGGAAGTGGTCGAAATTTTTATATCAGAAGAAAGCTACTATTTTTCTCATTTACCCTGTGAAATCTTAGGGCTAAATGATGTTTGGTTTGGATGTTATGAGCGAAAATATGCCCCGTTTTGGTCGACCAATATTAATTTTACACAGTACTCTATGGGGCTTATAAAATCGCGTTTTTAGCTCTCACATCAAAAACGAATTGAAATATCGGCGCGAAATTTTACAGATGGGGTTTTGGGGTGAAGGCCCTTCTATCAAGATGAAAACATTATATACTTAAATCGGGCTATCCTCCTTTAATATTTTGCAATTTTGCACAGGCACATTTCCAACAAAATACGAAATTCCTTAACAATCTTGATATAGTGCCCGATGCAGAGGCCTCTAGGTGCTTAACATAGAAAAAAAGAGCAATTATATCAAGGATACCAAAAGACAATAGATAAAATTCTAATGTAAAAACTATGATATACATCAATTATACACAATTTCATGAAACCTTAAGAGAATAATTTAAGTAGAAATTCAAACTTATTGTGACCACGAAATAGAAGAGAAAGACAACCCTGAAATGGACAAAGCTGAAATGCATAGATTGGGGCTTGAATATTTGAAAAGTAAAAGCTGTTTTACACCTAGGAATATTATAAAAGCCACCAGAAGGGCCCCAGTTTCAAGTCGAAGTCAATCAGCCATTTTCAGCCATTTCCTTTCCATTTTCAGTCAAAAGATAATATTCATTTTATTCAAAAAGGGGTTTGCCTGTGGGACATAGGTTGAAGAAGACACATAACTCTTAAACAACACATTTGTTCTACTTAACAACTCAAATGAGCACCTGTGCGATATTGGACAATCTACATACATGCAAAATGAAATTAACCATCTGTAGCTTTTGCAGGCAACTGCAATCATTCATAAATCAAATTCTTCAAATGTTTACAAAAATATGACCTAACTTGGAATCAGCATGAAAAATGCATTTAAATGAGTCCAAACAAGCCCAGTCTTAGGTCAGTGGTTTTGAGATGGCTTCCATCTTAAAAGCCACTCAGTCACTTATATGCTGTGACCTATATAGAATCTACCAGCATTGAAAGGGTTAAAACGACTTCCCATACACGGTATGCGTAACCCATTTATTATTTCCTGGTATGTCATGAGTGAACAACAAATTGCTTAGTGAGAGCTCATAGCTGTTTTAATAACATAAAATGAAACATGAAATAATCTACTTGAGAGAGAGAGAGAGCAGTTATTTTCTTCAGAAGATGTGTCCAAATATTGGGATTGCCAGTTGCTTTTTTTATTACCCCAATATGATGACAACCTAATTTTATGAGCTTTTTAGGCATTGGCTAAATATTAGTACTGCATTTTATTTTCTTAAAGTAGCGCATGCCTAATTTTAACAAAATAATAAAACTCTTTCAAATTATTCTCAAATAATAGATTAGGACATGGAAAGCACACAAACATATTTTACACACTGACACAACTGTTTGAAATTAAGTCTCTTTTATTTTGACAAAAGCAGAATAAAACAAATAATATCAACAGCGACACACTTTGACAACTAATTTGGAATATTTGTACCGCTGACCTGACTTCATCCTGTGTAAATTTGATGAAATTTCATTGCAGGCAAATATGATTTTTCTTTGAAATGTAGTTTAACATGTCTCTCTATGCAGAATGGACATATAGAGGGCGATATAACATACAAATCATGACCTTTGTAGGCCTATAATTATGGCAAGATTCCCGCAATGGATTTTTCTGGTTTTTGCATGTTTCTACTTATATCGATTGTCAAAATTGTGTCGCCATTGCTTAAAATTGCTCAAAAAATAAGAGACGATTTGCATGGGATCAAACAGCTGTGACAAAACACCGTATTTCACTACACTAGAGCTTTATCACGAGGCCAAATCAAAATGAATTGAAGCCTTTAGTATCTAGGCGTACCACAATTTCAATCAGCATATGTGTAGATATCACCTACTATATGAATGTCATTTTCTCTTACTTACTCATATTATAACCACAAATGTCACAGGCAAGTTGAATGCAGAGAGTGTATTGAGTCAATCCCACAATGCACCAGTTTGGGGAAATTTCACCTCAATAGGGTCATGTGATCCCACAAAAATCCTATTCCTAACACATAAAAGCACTGAATTATTTGTGCATTTAATCCCACAAAGTGTTAGTACTTAGGGAATTTTTAGTATGATTATGAAATGTCACATGGTTCTTTTGGAAAACTTGTTATCCCTAAGAACTGACATATGTTTAATACATTACAGTATAGGCACATTGCAATGCATTATGGGATTGGTACAAAACTCCCTCTGGGTTGAATGGGATGCAGGCAAAGGAAATCGTCTCTGATGTGTATTTTCTTGCGTTTTCAGACCATTATCGTAGGTGTACTGAATAAACCAAGTCAGTATTAGGCAGGCCCATATTAACCAGGATTTTTTAGGGGAGGGGTGATTTTTTTCAAAATTTTACTTTTTCCTAAAATTTGCCCCTCCCCAAAAGGCGGGGGGATTTGGCAAAAATGTATCTTTTTTACCAAAATTTAACCTTTTGTTTGACAAAATAGCACAACCCCTAATTTTTGGCTCACTCTGATTGTTTTTGCCTCTTTGAGTCATTTTTAGGGTTTTTTTGATGGGGGGGATCTGCCACCTCGGCCCTCCAGTGGTTACAGGCCTGGTATTAGGTTTATTGTAAATTCATTCTATGTACACAATACAGGAACTGATTTGGACTTAACCATTTTAGGTGAATAAGCTTCGCAATCATGCAATTTCGAAAAAAAGTTAAGAGTAACACTTTTCTCAAAATGTGCCAGAGTCCTATTAATCCATAAGAATTGGTTCTGTATTATTCTGGAATCGGAAATAAATCCCTGTGAGTGCAAACAATGTCTTAAGTGATATAGCTGCCATGTGATACATCTGTGCGCTTCCATGTATTGGGTAACTCTCAATTGATCTCTCCTTTGGTCAGTGGCTCTTGAAATGGTTCCTCAATTGACTGTGTCACCTGAAGAACATTTCAAGAGCCACTGACCAAAGACTTGGCATAAAAGTATGTTTGTTGGAAATTTCTGACAAATGGCAGCTATTGCACTTACTACTTTCTTGCGTTCACATGAGATGTAGTTGCAGCATAAAATTTTGATAATTCAGATTTTAAAAGGCCACATGTTTTACTAAGTAAGCTTATTAGACCATCTATTATACAAATGGAGGCTCTATGAAATTGTGTAACTGTATTGTGCTTGATGCAAGAGAGCATCCACTGCTAAATAACACAGAAATTGTCCTGACTCTTGCAGAAAAAGACATCACAAGTAATTTCTTTGCATTTTGTTCTGATCAACCATCCTCTTGGCTGGGAAGAAGTAAACCTCACGAGGGTCTTATTCTTATCTATGCCATTTCTGCATCAGTTGTAAGATAAACAAGATAATGTCAAGGTTGCGTCCGGGTGGAGTTTTTCAATGACATTTGTCCCTTGATAGCTAGTATTCGTTGAGCAAGATAATTTGTGAAATACAAGACGAATATGAATATGACTGTATTGGGAATGGTGGGTGAAAGTCAATTTATGTGGTGTTAAGAGCAGAATATGTGTAAACCGTGTTTACCCATTTGTGTGTTAAGATTCAAGCAGTCTGGCATGTTTAAGACCTCGTACAAATACCTTGCAGTAATGCCATGTGACAGTTAAAGGTGCAACGAGAGATTTCGAGGCACCTAAATATTGTGTCATAATAGTAATTTCATATAGATTAGACACTCAATAGATTTCTTGCCTTGTATTTCGCTACAGAAATGTCTTAAAAGAGAGAAAAAAGGCGATTTGGATTTTCTTGTTTTTAAATGTAAAACATAGGCTGAATTTCGTATTTGCTCCTATATGAAATTCAAAATTTCACAATTTTTGTACCAAAGAAACATTTTTCGGCTTAAACCTTTCAGATGGGGATATTTTTGATGGAAAGCTTTACATCAGGGCAAAAATCAGTACTTTCAATTTTTTTAAGGGACACCCGATATGTGAAATCTCTCGTTGCACCTTTAATAAGTTGAAGTCTGGCATTAGGTGGTGACTGTGGTAGAGTTCATTCATTTAAAGTACTAAGTCATGCAATACTTAGGTTGATAAATGTTATAAACCATGTCTTTCTCAATTAGGCTGGAATTCTCAAAAGGAGTCTAACTTTAGACCCAGGTTTACACCAGGAACAGTCCTTAAGGAATGGACCTTTACTTCTTTGTAAGATATCGTCGCCCACATCACATACTGTCTTATCTGACGAAATGCCGTTTTCGAGAAAATTGCCATTGAAAATCTACCGGGAGATTTCATGTTTGTACTATGGAATTAAACATTACAATTTACTTTTTAATTTTGCATTATGAAGAAAACATTCCGATGTTTAACTTTTAACCTTGCTGAGTTTTGAAAGTGCAATTGTATTCCTGATATAGAGCTACAAAGTCATAAGTCTGTATGTGAAATGCAAAAAAGTCATATTTTGCACATACAACGCTAATTTCACTGTTATATTTCAATGCGTTCAGATAGATCTGTATGTAAAACACGTAATGTTCATGCACGAGGTAGATACGACGCACATAGATCTGTATGTGAAAAGCGTAAACAGCTTGTTTTGTGAACAGCATTAATTGAAATAACGTGTAAATGAAACATACGACAGTATGTGAAATCGCGATATGCAGTTTTGAGCTTATTGATCAAAATTTTTAGTTAATATCTCACTAATTAGGTCACTTTCAAGATTGTAACTTTGTGCATGTATATACCATAACATTATAAGTACATATGCAAAATATCTCAAAAAAGTAAAAAATGTCAGATAAGACAGTATGTGATGTGGGCGACGATATGCTGAAAGTGTTATGTAATGGGTGTAAAAATTAAATAATGGCATGTCAAAAGTATCTTTTTTAACCTTCATTCACAACATAGCCTGGCCTTGTCTCCTGTTGCATTACATGCATACCAAGTTCTCTACTTGATATGAGATCCTGACACTAACGTGGCCGGGTTTTGATACAATAAAGGATACAGTAGTACCCTATTGATTTCTGTGCTAATATTTATGGTTAACCATAAAAATAGCAGTTTTGCTCTATATCTTCAGAAAGAAAAGCATCATGAAATATTTTTGATAGATGACCCACTTAGAGGGTCTGTGTTTGCTATCTATAGTAGATAGCAAACAGTTTTCATAATAAGTTTTGTTTGCTCTCTACAGTAGATAGAAAGAGTTAACATAATCATTTCTTTGTTTGCTATGTACAGTAGATAGCAAAGAGTTAACATAATCAGTTCAATGTTTGCTATCTACAGTAGATAGCAAAGAGTTAACATAATCAAATGTTTGATATCTACAGTAGATAGCAAGCAGTTAACATAATCAATTAAATGTTTGCTATCTACAGCAGATAGCAAATTTTTTTTTTTTTTTTTTTTAAGTATCTTTTTTAACCTTCATTCACAACATAGCCTGGCCTTGTCTCCTGTTGCATTACATGCATACCAAGTTCTCTACTTGATATGAGATCCTGACACTAACGTGGCCGGGTTTTGATACAATAAAGGATACAGTAGTACCCTATTGATTTCTGTGCTAATATTTATGGTTAACCATAAAAATAGCAGTTTTGCTCTATATCTTCAGAAAGAAAAGCATCATGAAATATTTTTGATAGATGACCCACTTAGAGGGTCTGTGTTTGCTATCTATAGTAGATAGCAAACAGTTTTCATAATAAGTTTTATGTTTGCTCTCTACAGTAGATAGAAAGAGTTAACATAATCATTTCTTTGTTTGCTATGTACAGTAGATAGCAAAGAGTTAACATAATTAGTTCAATGTTTGCTATCTACAGTAGATAGCAAAGAGTTAACATAATCAAATGTTTGATATCTACAGTAGATAGCAAGCAGTTAACATAATCAATTAAATGTTTGCTATCTACAGCAGATAGCAAAGAGTAAACATAATTCAATGTTTGCTATCTACAGTAGATAGCAAACAGTTTTCATAATAAGTTTTATGTTTGCTCTCTACAGTAGATAGAAAGAGTTAACATAATCATTTCTTTGTTTGCTATGTACAGTAGATAGCAAAGAGTTAACATAATTAGTTCAATGTTTGCTATCTACAGTAGATAGCAAAGAGTTAACATAATCAAATGTTTGATATCTACAGTAGATAGCAAGCAGTTAACATAATCAATTAAATGTTTGCTATCTACAGCAGATAGCAAAGAGTAAACATAATTCAATGTTTGCTATCTACAGTAGATAGCAAAGAGTTGACATAATCAGTTCAATGTTTACTATCTACAGTAGATAGCAAACAATGAACATAATTAAATGTTTGCTATCTACAGTAGATAGCAAATAGTTAATATAATCAGTTCAATGTTTACTATCTACAGTAGATAGCAAATAGTTAACATAATCAGTTCAATGTTTACTATCTACAGTAGATAGCAATGAACATAATTAAATGTTTGCTATCTACAGTAGATAGCAAATAGTTAACATAACCAGTTCAATGTTTTTTTTTTTTTTTTTTTTAATAGCAGTTTTGCTCTATATCTTCAGAAAGAAAAGCATCATGAAATATTTTTGATAGATGACCCACTTAGAGGGTCTGTGTTTGCTATCTATAGTAGATAGCAAACAGTTTTCATAATAAGTTTTGTTTGCTCTCTACAGTAGATAGAAAGAGTTAACATAATCATTTCTTTGTTTGCTATGTACAGTAGATAGCAAAGAGTTAACATAATCAGTTCAATGTTTGCTATCTACAGTAGATAGCAAAGAGTTAACATAATCAAATGTTTGATATCTACAGTAGATAGCAAGCAGTTAACATAATCAATTAAATGTTTGCTATCTACAGCAGATAGCAAAGAGTTAACATAATTCAATGTTTGCTATCTACTCTACAGTAGATAGCAAAGAGTTGACATAATCAGTTCAATGTTTACTATCTACAGTAGATAGCAAACAATGAACATAATTAAATGTTTGCTATCTACAGTAGATAGCAAATAGTTAATATAATCAGTTCAATGTTTACTCTCTACAGTAGATAGCAAATAGTTAACATAATCAGTTCAATGTTTACTATCTACAGTAGATAGCAATGAACATAATTAAATGTTCGCTATCTACAGTAGATAGCAAATAGTTAACATAGCCAGTTCAATGTTTGATATCTACAGTAGATAGCAAACGGTGAACATAATTAAATGTTTGCTATCTACAGTAGATAACAAACAGTTAACATATTCAGTTCATTGTTTGTTATCTATAGTAGATAGCAAACAGTTAATGTAATCAGTTCTGTGTTTGCTATGTACAGTAGATAACAAACAGTTAACATAATTCAATGTTTGCTATCTACAGTAGATAGTAAACAAAGAACTGATAATGTTAACTTTTGCTATCTACAGTAGATAGCAAACAGTTAGCATAGTCAGTGTTGTGTTTGCTGTCTACAATAGATCTACAATCTTGTTCATATGTCCTTGGAACACTTGTTAATATTGGCAGCTATTCAAGGATATAGGTTTGAAGTGCATTGTCACTAGAACTTTCTTTCCCCTCACATCCCCTCCCAAGTCAGCAAGATGATCAAGTGTATTGTGCTTATGCAACAATGAATTGAGGGGCAGGAACCAAATTTGCACAGTGTTCCAACTTCCAACAAGATTGTAAGAAACAATTAACATGATCAGTTCTGTTTTTCCTCTCTAGCGGTAGAGAGCAAACAGTTAACATAATCAGTTCTGTGTTTGTTCTCTACAGAAGAAAACAAACAGTTGACATAATCAAGAGAAACTGAAATAAAATTATCAGATGATGGTGGCCAAGTCTCATTCAATATAGCAAGTCACCCAAATGAATCAGAATAGAATATTTTTTTTTTTTTTTTTTTTACAGTAGATAGCAAATAGTTAACATAACCAGTTCAATGTTTGATATCTACAGTAGATAGCAAACAGTGAACATAATTAAATGTTTGCTATCTACAGTAGATAACAAACAGTTAACATATTCAGTTCATTGTTTGTTATCTATAGTAGATAGCAAACAGTTAATGTAATCAGTTCTGTGTTTGCTATGTACAGTAGATAACAAACAGTTAACATAATTCAATGTTTGCTATCTACAGTAGATAGCAAAAGTTAACATAATCAGTTCTTTGTTTACTATCTACAATAGATAGCAAACAGTTAGCATAGTCAGTGTTGTGTTTGCTGTCTACAATAGATCTACAATCTTGTTCATATGTCCTTGGAACACTTGTTAATATTGGCAGCTACTCAAGGATATAGGTTTGAAGCACATTGTCACTAGAACTTTCTTTCCCCTCACATCCCCTCCCAAGTCAGCAAGATGATCAAGTGTATTGTGCTTATGCAACAATGAATTGAGGGGCAGGAACCAAATTTGCACAGTGTTCCAACTTCCAACAAGATTGTAAGAAACAATTAACATGATCAGTTCTGTTTTTCCTCTCTAGCGGTAGAGAGCAAACAGTTAACATAATCAGTTCTGTGTTTGTTCTCTACAGAAGAAAACAAACAGTTGACATAATCAAGAGAAACTGAAATAAAATTATCAGATGATGGTGGCCAAGTCTCATTCAATATAGCAAGTCACCCAAATGAATCAGAATAGAATATGATACAGCAATACAGACTACAAACTGCAAAGAGATTTGGATGCTTTGATGTGGGTGTTCGCATGGGGAAAAATGACCTTGTCCTTGTCTGTTAGTCATACATAAAAAATGAAAAATAACTCTTACAGTCGAGTTAATTCTTCAGCTCCAATGGATTTTGAATAAGAAAATATTGCTTGATAACATAAAAAATTCAAGATGATTTTGAGTTTGCACATTAAACCAATGACAATGTCTAAATTTAGGATTTCATGGCCACCACCACCTGGAAATCACAGTGAAGTTGTTCATACTGAAACGATCCACTCAAATGTGTCTAACATTTATCATTCAATTTTCATAGCTAGTGAGTTCTTTAGAAATATATGTGTGTATACCTTATTTAACTCCAGCTCTACCCCAGAAGTGGAGGCTATGTGACTTGAATTGTTATTAGCCAACTTACACTCTTTGTTATCTACAGTAGACAGCAAAAGGTTAACATAATCAGTTCAATGTTTGTTATCTACAGTAGACAGTAAACAGTTAACATAATCAGTTCAATGTTTGTTATCTACAGTAGACAGTAAACAGTTAACATAATCAGTTCAATGTTTGTTATCTGCAGTAGACAGTAAACAGTTAACATAATCAGTTCAATGTTTGTTATCTACAGTAGAAGTAAACAGTTAACATAATCAGTTCAATGTTTGTTATCTACAGTAGACAGCAAACAGTTAACATAATCAGTTCAATGTTTGCTATCTACAGTAGACAGTAAACAGTTAACATAATCAGTTCAATGTTTGTTATCTACAGTAGACAGCAAACAGTTAACATAATTTTGCTATCTACATATAAAAAAATAAAAGTAACCATTTCAGTGGAATTGATTCATCAGCTCCAATGGTTTTGGAATAAGAAAATATTGTTTGATAACATATCAAAATGTGTAATTTTTAATCAAGATTTCGGGTTTACATGTTAAACCAGTGATAGCGTCTAAATTTGGGATTTCTTGGCCACCATTGGTGAAGTAGTTCATACTCAAATGATCCACTCAGGTGTCTAACGTTTATCATTCAATTTTCATAGCTAGTGATTTCTTATATATGTGTGTGTGCCTTATTTTACTCCAGCTCTACCCCAGATGTGAAGGCTATTGTTTGGTTTCTAGGACTTGTCAGCTTTACCCTGCTTAATATTCCATCTCGCCATCTTACACAAACCGCGATGGTCTGTGACTTGAATTGTTATTTGCCAACTTACACTTTTTTGTCAGCTTTGCCAAGCTTGTGCTTGCATATGTGGGTTTCTTTCTCTCTCACTTGCTCTCTTTCTCTTCATTTCTATTCACTGTTCCTCTTTTCTTTTGGGCCACTTTCCAAAGGCTTTATAAAGTGTACACAAATAAAGCACCCATATCCCTCTTTGGCTAAGTGCTATCTGTTGTACATTGATTATGAGTTTCTCTGATAGAGTTGCAAATTGCTAGGTAAATGTGATAAAATAGCACAACCTAAATGGCTGCCTTTTGTGAAATTTATTTTACTAAGGGACAATATGCGAGAAGTGGGCTGCATGTACAAACATGGGTATTTGGAACTTACTACCAACATACAGCCAAATTTCATCATTTATGTATGATGACTTTAAATTCAATATTTTTGTGCAATTAATAAAATAAGCAAAAGAATATTGTGCAAATGGCAAATTGAAGAATGACCACATCTTTTTCAAGAGGTATGGAACCTCGGCCAAATATCATACCAGCATCTATAGCCTAGAAAATCATATCTCATATGTATGAGACTCCCTCTCAGGTTATTAGGTTCATAGTTATGGTTGTGATTAGAAGGTAATTAATCAATCAAGGGTATAGATTATAGATTACTATAGAAGGTAATGGATCAATCAAGGGTATAGATTATAGATTACTATAGAAGGTAATTGATCAATCAAGGGTATAGATTATAGATTACTATAGAAGGTAATTGATCAATCAAGGGTATAGATTATAGATTACTATAGAAGGTAATTGATCAATCAAGGGTATAGATAGATTACTATAGAAGGTAATTGATCAATCAAGGGGTATAGATTATAGATTACTATAGATCACTCATTGGTAGTATGACATTGTGTGTATGTCAGTGTGGTATGTTTGTGTGTGTGTCTCACTATGAGGTCAGGTATGCTAATCTACCAAGGGCTCAGTTCAGCAACCTTGGATGGGCACATGTTAACAGCAGCTGACCATATATGTTCTGGGTATCATAAACCATACTAAAAATCCAGGGTGTGTATTTGCTCAATACACTGGTGAATGAAAGCTATTGAACTGCGCCATGGGAATTGAGATTTTCTTGGCTCATAGTATCTGTGTTGTTAAAGAGTTAACTCTGCACTTACTGAACTCCCTACTCTTATACAGCAATTAACTTCAATGTTAGTGGCATAACCAGTGGGACATGGCAGGAGGGACAGAGTCCCCCCTTGGACAAAGACTTTTTAGGGGAAAATCAGGAAAGATAGATATTCACGCTATCTCACTTTTGCCTTTTTCATCTTTTTGCCCCTGAGAGTGGGACATTTTTGCCTGCGACTGAGACTCTTTCCCCCTAAAAATGACCTGCCTGATAAAAGAACATGTTAAACACAAACATTTGACCTTATTTGTACATTCATCATAATATGAGCTAATTTGCATTATTCTTCAAATTTGTCTAATTCAGCTGAAACTTAGGAAAAATGTTGTTTGAAAGTGAAAATGTAAAAGAATCAAATTGAGGTCATCAGCGGTGAAATGTTTCCAGTTATGTCCACGTGATGCAAAACCGCAATGGAATAACACATTGCATTTTCAAGGAATGCGTAATTCATCATGTGAGTACATGAAAGTCATGAGTGCAAATAGCTGCCATTTGGATAATCTGTGTGCTGCAAGTAATTAATTGACTTTATCTTTTCTTGAGTCAGTGATTCTTGAAATGGTTCTTAAGGCAAGTGTTGCCTGAAGATGATTTTCAAAGAGCCATCCTGACCCCCAACACCTAGCATCAGGGGCGTAAACAGGGGGGGGAGGGGGGGGGCAGGTTGCCCCCTGACGGAATTTGGCCGGGGAAAAAAATTTGCAAAAATTCATTGCATAAATCAGCCGTTTGGGAAGCCTGGACCCTCTGGGGAAGAGGAAAAATGGGCCTGTTGACCCCCCGGACAGGGAAATTTCCCTAAGACTGGGAAATTTGCCTCAGAGCGGGTAGGCCGTTACGCCACTGCCTTAGCATAATGAGTATGTTTGATGGGAATTTCGGACAAATGGCGGCAGCTCAATTGCACTTCACGAACTTCTTGCATGTCACATACCAGTATTTTTTTTTTTGTTATGGGCAAAACCTGTCAAATGTGATGATTGAAGAGGTGGACACACAAAAGCGAGCCAGGGTATACATAGCTGATCACAAGGTTCACCCACTAAATGTGAAGATAATGCTGTGAGCTACGTGTCAATTAGGGGTGAGTGGGATAGCATGGAACGGTACCATATGGAATAGTGTCAGTGAACACCTAACAAGATATGTGCCACATGTATGCTTCAATATTGATGGGCTTTGTGGGTGCTATCAGGATACATTACAGAAGAAGGAACAGAGGATGGATAAACCCATCCACAATGCACCTGGTTGGGACATTGACACCTTGATTGGGAAATACACACCTTGATGAGGTCATGTGAGGCCATACAGAGCCTTTCCATAACACACACAAAAAACCCAGATTGTACCCCTCATTAATATTCAGAGGATGTTTAAAACCAATCCCAATAGTGCACGATTGTATTTTGGAAATTTAACCTTGATGAGGTTGTGGGACCCCCAACAGAGCCTATTCCCAAACATCACAAATGCAGGCTGAGTGCTAATTAATATGCAGAGGATTGTTTAACCAATCCCTATTCACTTTTTGAAATTTTCACCCTGATGAGGTCATGTGACCCCACCAGAGCCTATTCCCAACACACAAAATGCAGCACTTGTATGCTCATTAATATTCAGAGGATGTTTTTTTTACCCCAATCCCTAATGCACTTATTTGGAAATCTCAACCTTGTGATTGAGGTCAGGGACCACACAGAGCCTATTCCCAACACACAAAAAACCCAGGCTGGTACGCTCTATTAATATTAGCAGAGGATGTTTTAACAAATCCATAATGCACTATGATTTGGAAATTTCACCTTGATTTGAGGTTGTGGACCCCACACAGAGCCTATCCCACCACACCAAAATGCAGGCTTGTATTGCTCATTAATATTCAGAGGATGTTTTAACCAATCCCTAATGCACTATTGGAGTTCACCTTGATGAGGTCATGATGGCCCACACAGAGGGCCTATTCCCAACAACAAAAACCCAGGCTTGTTGCTCATAATATTCAGAGGAGGATTTTAACCAGTCCCAAAATGCACGTGATTTGGAAATTTCACCTTGATGAGGTCATGTGACCCCACACAAAGCTATATCACACACAATGCCGGGATTTTCTGCTCTTGTTTGAAACAGAAAATGTTAGTACGTAAAGATTTTTTTCACATGATCTTAAACAGTCTGGTGGTTAATCGGCATTCTTAAACACTTGTTTTATCCCTTAATACTGACATGTGTAGAGTAAAAGTATGG
>JAMKCH010051655.1:0-10912 GCA_023653785.1 Ophioderma brevispina
AAACCCTTGACACTTGTTGTTCGAGAACCGCTTGTTTTGAGACACTTTGCTAAAATTGAATGTTTTATGCTGCTGACTTGTTTATGTAACTGAAATACATAACGTTGTATACACTATCAAATTTTATTCCACTAGTGTGCCAGTAGATCTAACGCACCATATTCAAAGTGTATGTCATTTTCCTGTCAAAACCTTAGTTTAATGGGTCACATATGCACATTATGTAACATGTAACTTTTAAAAGTACGATTTTTCGAACATATATCATTGTGTGAGTGGTAACGGGCGGCGCCAGGGGGGTGGCAAGGCCCCCCCCCAGAGTTTTCAAAATGCAGGAAAACAGACTGTTTTAAGCATAATTGTCCTAAAAATAGGGGATTTATTACCCCTGAGTAACGTGAATGTTTCGTCCCTCCTATGATTTCGCCCCTCCTATGATGTTACCCTGGCACCGCCCCTGGAGTGTATCAATCATACTGACGCTTTTTGAGTAACAAAACAACAACTTCTGCAAAAGTACAAATTTTGACCTGCTCCCACAAAAAACCCTGACAAATTGCCAGAGCACTTTTAGAGAAAGAGCTCAATAAGTTTGCTTTTGTAAGTCATATAGAAAACAAAAGAATATCCGATCAAATTTTGATTGACAAAAGAAAGGAATGTTTTTACATGTGAATCCATCATTTTAACAGCTGATTCCAGCATTTCAATATGTACATACCTCAAAATGAAAATTTCCCGACTTTATATTTATCCAGGTTTTGTGGGGGGACTAAAATATTTTGAGGGTTTCAGTGACAATAAAGATATAACTCCGTTTTTGGTAAAAATGAGATCCTAGACAAAATTAGGATAAAAATTAAGGGCCTTGTAGTAAAAAACAAAGGAGTTGACTCCATGACATTGACGCTTTGCTGGTGAACATCAGAGGCCCTATAGCCCCAAAAAGGTTCAAGTGCATCATCAATATTATAAACTTAGTGGGAGTTTTCAAAATGGGACAAATGCAAGTTATGTCTTTTTGTGTCACCTGAACCCTCGCTTTGTTTTTTTTTTTTTTTTTTTTTTTTTTTTTTTTTTTTTTTTTTTTTTTTTTTTTGTTTTTTTTTTTTTTTTTGTTTCATGTTTAAAAATGCAAACTTTTTAGACAAGACCCTGTTTCAATTTGTTTTACACTATGTTAACTTAAGTATACTATACAAGTATATAAATTTTTACAATGCAATATTTCATGCCAATTGTTTTTGCCTTGTGCCAGGATTCTGACTTTTCTTTCCTAAATGAAGTACTTGAAATTTATGGATTCTGTAACTAATCAAACTTGCAGATTATAAGAATATATATGTACTCAGCCACCTCAAAGAGATGTTTTCTATGAATCAAACATTGCTGACTTAGAGCAATAACAGCATATTTTTGAAGAGCGCCCCCAATTTTCAAAATTTGAGATTTTTGCAGTTGTGTTGGTAAACTACATCTGCGAGTGGTAATGCTCAAAAATGCGTATTTGTCATAAAAGAAGTGATTTTGTAATTAGAATTGTGGATAAGATTTGTAATTTAATGGCGGAGCTGGAAACACCGAATTTATGTTCGTCCATGATGAAATAGTGCCACCTCATGAAACTGACCTATAACTTAACTTGCATGAACTGACAGAACAACTAATGGATTGAGCGTAGACCCGTACATGTAGCGAATTTCCGGCCTATTTCACATTGGGAGGACGTTTCCAGCAGCCGTTGAATTATCAGAGATATCCGATATTAATTACAATTCCTTCTTTTGCGACACAGAGAATTTGAGCTCTACCATTCACGGGTATTGTTTACTACTCAATTACCATTGCAACTGGGCAAAATCTCAAAATATCTGAAAAAATTGGGGGCGCTCTTCAAATGTGCTGTTATTGCTCAGTATTTTCAGGGATCAGTTGCACAAAGACATAACTACATTTTTGGCAAAAATGAGATGGTAGATGTGGTTATGCTTATCAAACTAACAGAAAACTCAGGCTTTCAGTAAAAACAAGGATCTAACTGATTCTTCCCCATTGAAGCCAATGGCTACTGAAATGGAGACTTATTCCTCAAGGTCCAAGTGCTCATGGTACATAGAAATAAGTTTGATATTTTCAAAAGGGAATTACATTTTTGTGTCACTCCGACCCCTCGGTGTATTCTTTATGTCTAGAAATGAAACATTTTAGTCACCCGACATGTTGAAATTGAATGTTTAAACTATGTAACTGAAATACATAACATTTGTATCAATATATGTAGTGCTGTTATCGATTGTCCAGTTTATCAATTGTCAAAAAATTGGCAGTCCGACCAACATGTGAAAACTCAAAATCACATTATCGACAGCAAACGACATCAAAGGCAAGCACGAACCATGTGTGCTTGCTAACTTCTCGTGAGTCTTGTTACGTATATATATATATATCTAAGCTTGCTTACTGTTATCATCAAGAATCCTTTGACATGTTGGATGTTTGCCTTCCGACTTAATCGAAACCAAAAAGGGTAGCGATAACAGCACTAAATATTTCATTCCAATATAGTGCCAGTATATTTTCATTCCTATATGATGAACTAAAATTGAATGGGATGCTACATGTTACCTGTATATAAATGATCAAAACTTGGAAGATTTTAAAAGAAATTATATTTCTGTAACATATCATTATTGTAAGTAGCTCAAAATATGTCCTTACAAAATCAAGTTTGACTTGAGAGGGTTATACACACACTATAAACTCGATTGTTATCATGTTTAAAAATGTTGAAGAATGAAATATTTTAGAAATCTATGTTGAAAACAGTACTGAAATACATGACATTTGCATCCATATAGTGTGCTATTATTAACTTTCATTCTTGAACGTATGAATAGATTATGTATTGATCAACGTGCAGATTTTTAGAAACAAATATTCCTACAGAGTTGGTCCAAAAGTTTACCACTTTTCATTTGCAAAATGTATCAAAGTGGGCAACATACCAAAATAGTTTGAGGGTTTAGTTATAACTACATTTCTTGTGGGACTCTGGTGAAAACGGCGTTGGAAACAAATCTGAAAATGACACAATGGCCGCCATCTAGAGGGAAAAAAAAGGTAACATCACAAAACACTTTGCACAAACATAAGTCTTGGCAATCTGTTGGCGGTCCGAATTATTCCACGATGTGATACATTAATTGAAAACAATGCACCACGTCATGGGACTTGGTATTATTAATACACACACAAAACAAGGTCAAGGAATTAAATATTTCAAGTTTTCTTAATATTTTTAAAACCCTAAATGGCTGCAAGATTGCTTTCTTTATGACCTGTACAACCATGCAAAATATTGAAAAAGGTACAAGCCAGAGTCTTAATCAGTATTGGCAAGAAAACATGCAAGTCCTTTCAATTTAAAATTCCTCCCATTGAAATCACTTCAAATATCTTGTAAATGGACATTTACAAGTTCAGTTTCACGTTGGAGATATTTTCATTCAGTTCAACAGTCAACACACTGGACCGCAAACTCAGGGTGGTCCGTTTGTGTTACTTAAGAGGCCTAGAGTTACACAATGGTATTGTTCTGTTAACCTCATGATTGTACATAGACTTAAGTGTGTGCAAAGTGGATATGACCATTTTCTCTTACATGGCGAGCCACTTGCCTATTTGAGCTTTGTTTTCAAAGCCATTGTCACCAGGGTTCTAACCGAGATGTAGGTTATTTACTATCTCCCTAAAAATTGGATATGTTTCCACCCACTTTGAGAAAATTTGCAGAACATAAAATGTAAACCTTTTTTTGGGACCCTCGGGTATGTGGGTATAAGGGTGTGTTACATGGAAAACTAATCCCATTGTTTGAAAAGGAACATGATGAACAAGTGGCCATTTGGGAGAATGTTATAGTCGAGGGGAGGATAATGAGGAAAACTGAAGTAGTTCAGTGGTAGGGAAAAGTGGCCAGTCCAGGAAAACAGTGCGAGGGGAGTGGGTCAGTCCAGGAAGTGCGGTTAAGTTGGAGAAGTGGTCAGCCGGAAAAGTGGTAGTGCAGGGAAAAGTGGTCATTCGGGGAAAAAACAGGAGCAGTCAGTCAGTCATGGGGAAGCAGTCAGTGGGAAGCAGTAGTTACTTGGGGGAAAGTGGTCAGTCGGGGAAAAGTGAGTGGGTCAGTCGAAGGAAAAGTGGTCAGTCGAAGGAAAAGTGGTCAGTCGAAGGGAACAGTGGTCAGTGGAGGAAACATGGTCCGTTGAGGAGGGGAAACATGTACGTTGGAGGAAAAGGAAAATGGTAGGGGGAGAAGGAGGAAGGGGTTGGAGGGAAAAGTTGTCATGGGGGGGGTGTTGAGAGAAGTGGTTCAGTCAGGGGAGGGAGTGGGCAGAAGTAGGCAATCAGTTGGGTATAGCATGCTCTTTAATTAGGGAATTTCACTTAGGTCTAGAAGCACTTGATTGTGGGAATGGAGGGCAATAATATCTTCCTCTGTCATAATACATGATCCATTGATCCTGGGCATGATGGCACCAAAGTTTCAAGTTAAGACCCCTCTCACTCTCTTAAGGTATAATGGCTGAACACCCCACTTTCGTGGTTACTATATGGAAATTCCTGAATGTATATTAAAGTTTTTCTATTTTTGTATCTTTCTATATTTTATATCTTGTATAGCCTTTGTATATTTTATAAGATTCTTGTATATTTTCTGAATGTTGGTACCAACTATAAACTGCTGAGGTTGTGATTATCATCTTACATGTAGAGAGACTCTTAAAGCTCAGCTCAGGGGGGGAACATCAGGTTTGAAGTTCACCATGGTGTTTTGAAGTAAAGGTAACCTAAAATGTAACATTGGTGTAACAAAAAAATTTCAAGCTGATAACGGCAGTTGTAAACTACGTTTGTTTATAACTTTTGTTAATGTTGAATCAAATTCTCATTTTTCTTCGTGGCATTATTTGCCAAATTTTGGGTGTAATAAAAGATTAATTTCGGCCAGTGCAACTTGTGTAGCTGTTGCGATTACTAATGTTGAGTGTTGTATGTGTGTGCTAGATAAATTAAGCGGAACTTAGTAAGGTTCTCCTTTAAATCTAAAACGAACATTTTTCCATATAAATTGTGTGAGCACATATCGAGTGGTTTCATGACAACACAGAATCATATTAAACCAGAAAAAGAATTCAAAACATGCACTGTTTAAAATTTGTGCTAGGGGGAATTTTAAATAGCACATGGTCAGAGGATGTTTTTAGTTCACTTTATGGTTAATATAATTGTTTTCATTGAAAACCACTCAATATGTACTCAATTAATTATTTATTAGTTATATCCTGTATGTGTTCCTAGGGCAAAAAAAATGTTTGCCTTTTAAAGGTTTCCATGGACATGCTTGTTTAAAACATACTTAAATACCACCAAAATGGTTTATTATAGTTGTATTGGTATCAATGTCAAGTAAAATTGCATGATGAGCAGTTAATAAAAACTGTAATATTGAAAAAATTGGGCATAATATCATGGTTTTGGACAAGCTTCAAAGGAAATTCCAAAACGAAAGTGATTATCGCGCTGGCAGCGATGATCCGGAAGTGAGTACGAGTGGACAAATACGCGTACCGCGTCATGATCGTCATCGTGGAAAGGACTGGCGGCGTGACCCAGTTTTCTTTGCATGGTCCACAGTTGATTTCTCGCCGGTATTGTATCATATGGCAGAATTTTTTCTTGATTTGGTGCTTTAAAATTAGGCCTAGGATAATTAATGTGCTTGTCTTGTCGACGGTGCACTAGTGGCGGACGTACCGACAAAAGTGAGAATCAGAACAGAATAGCTTTATTAAAGTTCCCTGACAAAGAAACCGACAGGATGAGATACCTGGCGTGGGTTACCGTGTGTTCGGCATCTTAACAAGACCAGACTTAGTTCGCCCCAGGGTGTTTCACACAGTAAATTTCGAAATTTGAATTGATTTAATACTGTTTAAATAGAATGATAATAGCCTATAGTTCACGGTTTTGCGTTTGTCATTGCATGTGTCGTTGTATGCAATGGTCATGAAGTCATGCACCTTTGTGAGCTTTGTTTACAACTGTTACTCTGACCGTATTAACAGGTCAAATCCAACTCCAGCATCTTGCTACGTGTTCACGGAAAACAGGAGAACGGCCCTGTCAGTTGGTATATTGATCCTTGAAATTTAACTTTCCTGGTGTATCACTTTTAAAAATCTTGTTGTTGAATGATCAGATACTGTTGAGGTACGAAAATGTAAGAAATTAAGAAATGTGCGACTCAGCCGTGTCCATGGGACCTTTAACCCAACCGACCCTAGAAAAACCTGCAACTCCAAATACTACAGCAAAATAAAAGGATCTTTGCTATTAATTGAAAAAACCTTTAAATAGTAGCGTGTTGTATTCTTTTACATGTTTTTGAGTAAAAACAGTGTGAAAGTCATTCTTTTAAAAAAAATGACGAACTAAATATTATTTTCCCCCGTTACGGCAAAACAAACTTTTTGGCCTTAATATGGGGTTCTTCAAAACTTGATCATCAGTTGCCGTGCTTGCAAGACAGTAGTGAGAGGTCACCTTGAAGTATTGTTACTTTTCAAATGTTGGTACCAATTTTATGGGACACCTGATCTTTCTTTTGCACTTAAAATTGCCTTGTTGTGGTTAATTTTATTTGAGAACAAAAATTCAGAAATATTGTGGTTGACATTCCTGTGCAGACCGTGGTCTAATTGTTTTTTGCCCCATGGCTGGAAAAAAAAGTGGGGAATTTGGGCAGCTCCTTCCCAGGAAAGTTGGCCATTGGGAGGGAAACTTGGCCATTGGAGGGAAACTTATCATTAAGATATAGTGGGTGTTCTGTGAGAAATGCAACTATCTTCTAGGGAAATTTACCATGTTTTCAAACCCTGGTCATTGGCTTTAGAAATCGATACAACCAGGCCCGTAACCAGGGGAGGGGCAGGACGCCACCATTCCAAGAACCCGCTAAAAAGAGCAAAAAAGGGCTCTTAAATGTTTTTGTTATGAGCGGAGCGAGCAAAAATTTGGGCCTCTTAGCTTTTTGTTGAAAAAAAGGTTATCTTTTTTAAAATCAAATTTGCCCCCCTGCATTTTTGGGAAAATCCTGTTTTAACAAAATTGCCCCTTCACCCGAAAAAAAGTACTGGTTGTTAACAGACCTGAATACAACTGCTATATAATCCATACCAACAAAGGACCAAGGTACAAATTCCTGATAGGGCTGTAGGTTGTCACAACCACTAAATGCTGCTCCCATTAGTTCCTGTACAAAATGGGCGAGATGAAAACGTATTTTCATCCTCAATGGAACATATCAGACCTTAAAGCTAACTTCTGCTTGAAGATCCACATATCCCACCCAATCAATCATGAAAATTAGGGTAGTTATCCTCAAAATTTTCGAGCGACTGGCTGCCCAAGATAGCATGCCCGTGGATCCTGGAGGGTAACAGCCTTTTCAGTCAGGGTTGTTCCATGTAAGAATACGGTAAAGGTTTGTCGGATCAAAATAACTATCAATGACAACCTTTTTGGATATTCCTACAGGATTTTATAAAACAATATTGATAGCAACATGAGTTTGCAACCAGCATCTCGCAATGTCTCTCAGTTTTAAGGTTAATTAGGCGGGGTCACCAAAAAAAAACCTCATTTGCAGTGGGGGTGGACTTAACGGTTTCTCACGTTATTTAAAGGTACATTCCAAGGTCAAATGAGGTAAAAAAAGTAAAAAAAAACTCTATGATTAATTTTAATTTTAAAAATGTTTCCTCAAAAATCTAATTCACTTTATGATAGCAAACCTGATTCATGCAAGATATTACTGTTGTTAGTCCACAGTAGTTAAATGTATGAGTTGCCTTTTGTATAATAAATAAATCATGGTGTTGAAAATACAAGTGTGATATCAGAGGCCTTGAGGTGGATGGTTGGATATAACCTCCTGGCTCATAATTTCTTGGACATATTATGCCCGCTTCCCCGCAAAAAAAAAGTGTACCGTGTTGCACGTAGTGTTGCACATGCAACGGTCAATGCGCACATTTGTTATGTCAAAGAAATTATGTGAGACGAGTATAAGCATACACTTAATTTACTACTCCACTTTGGTGGGATTTTTTTCTCACATTAATCTTAACTGTGTACAATGGAAAGATCTGATCTGGAGTGACAGTTATCCCTCTGATAACTAGTTTTACTAGATTAAGAAGCAGTAGCATGCACAAAGGGGAGGGGGTCAGGGGGAATGTAACACCCAGTTTAAATCGTGCCATTTCTTACTAAGTGGTAGCTATACGGCAGCGACACCAGTTCCGCGGGCAGCTACGAACAAGTAGTACACACAGGGCTAATTGCGAGACGGGCGGTAAGCTGCAAGATACGGCTTACAAAGTACACAGTATTAGGTATACAGTAATGTGGCTACTATGCTTTACCTACCCCAATGGCTGCTCTGTAGTTGCCCACTATAGGTGGAGAGGTTGTAGACATTACCGGAGTAGACATGCAGGTACCACGTAGCTACCCCGTGATTACCACGACGCCATTTTGAGAGTGGATGAAAATTTCATTGAAATGAGGGCGCTATACACTTAGGGGCCTCCATTGCATTTTGGAATGTTTTTTTTAGGAAAATCATTACGAAATTCAGATCGGGCATCATCAAAAACCCTATATTACCGCACATGTAATAAAAAATGCAAATTATATGCCAAAAATATCAAAAAACAAAATTGGCCATTGAGAAATACCGCGCGCGCTGAGAGCCAGGGTAACCACGAAGCTTACTCCACAACGGATGCAGACAGCCGCTGTGTGTACACTATACGTCTATGCGGCAAAAATACACGGAATCCTGGCTGGCAAGTGTACTTCTAGTGGGTAGGTAATCCATTGTCTACTATGTAGTAGCGTGTGGTAACTACCATGAAGAAAATTGGCCGTGTAGTCCAGGCAGTAGTGGGGAAGATCAATTCGGGGGAATTATGTTCTGTCAGTACAATTTTGGAAAAGCTCTTGTTTGGATGAGGGTATGTATGCATGATTACAGCAGCAGTGGCCTCTACTACAATTTGTAAATATATGCACGAAGTTGACATAGGTTGATATTGCCCCTCCCCCACCCCGAACTTAAAGGAGAACCCGTTATCGTATACAAACAAATAATATTATACAATATATTCCATAAAATAATTATGGACCACATATAGAGGTGGTTTCATCGACAACAAAATATTAATGATAAAAAGACTTAAACCTCTATCGGACCGGCGCCTATTAAAAATCGTGCTAGTGTAGAACATGTATGTGATACGGCCGGCACGTTTGCGTCATATATGCCATAAGAAATACCACAGTATGAAGCACTGTTTAGGGGCATGGAAACTACTGTGCAATCCGTTATCACTTTAACAGTAACTGGGTTTGTTTCGTAAATTAGGGTGCCATAGCCTTTGGTGTTCCGTTTACTAGTGACATTTTGTTCATTTAAATTAACAATGAAGATATGTATTCCAAACTTCAATTTTTAAATTTATTGATTTTTTAGTTTTTTTCTGTTTTTTAAGTTTTTTTAATTTTCACTTTTTAATGTTTGTGTTAAATTAAAGGGGTCATTTCCCGGGTAAATGGGACACCAAGCCTGTGACATGAAATAAAAAGCCTCCGTAAACATTGGGTTCTTGGTTTAATGTGCATCAAAACCTTGAAAAATATATGGATATGTTATGATTTATATAAAAAGGCAACTAAAGCTTTCATAAATAATAAATCTGACGTTTTGACTTCGCCTTCATGTTATAATCAATGCCCAGTCACTGTATTTCCGTTTAAACAAAACCCAAAATTTTGGTTGTCCCGCTTTTCACGTTCTTTGGGAACCACATGGTGTGTTCTGAGAAACTGAATGTAAGTTGACATGCTAAAGTTCATTGCAACTGCTTGCATACATAATTCATGCTTTATCATGCAAAGTTTTTTAAGACACGTGTATCTAAAACCCTTTTAAATTTTGAATATTCTGTGGTGATCTGGGTTCCCGTGGTAAACGGGACACCAAATGGTTTGTCCCGCTACACTTGGGCCTTGAAAACAGTGTTTTATATGCAGGCATAACCATTTGTACTATTAATCTGATCGTGCCCCCTCAATAACCAAAATCTACATATAAACTATAAACATCACATAGTAATGAAATTATCTTTAACAAAATCAGAAAAATTGGTTGGTGTCCCATTAAACGGGGAACGAATGCAGTTTTGGCAAGATTTTTAAGTTTTTTAAAGTACTTATGACTAAGTTTGATGTTATTTTAACGAGGAATGGTTAGATCAAATATTTTATTCAAGAAGAAATTATTGAGATCCTCCTTCTTTAAATTTTTGCATGTCCTTTTTTCGCTCAAAATGTCACAAGTTTGGCCCCTTAAGTTACGGAAACACCCGTTATACATATCCCATACGCACAAGCGCGAATTTCAAAAAAGCACATGGTTTTTTTAGACAAATCATCTTTTAATTCATTTTTATGGTTAGTATAATTCCGTCTTTCCATGAAAACACTCAATTATGTGTTCAATAATTATTTTATAGCTTATATAAAGTATTCTTAGTACAGGTTATCCTTAGATTTTCAATGTGACTCCAATTTTTTTTTTGTCAACTGGCGAGTGACAGGAAGCTGGAAACTTTTGTTTGTCAAAATTATACGTCCCAAAATCCACTGATTCTGGGGAAATATCTTGTGCCCCCCTCCCCACTCAAAAGATCCAGGCACGCCTCTGTTACCAATTGACCTTTGGATTTTGTTGCCTTCAATGTGAAGTCAAAACATGGCCTGACCAATCACAAGGACATAATGCAGT
>JAMKCH010051656.1:0-10447 GCA_023653785.1 Ophioderma brevispina
TATATTTAATTGTAATTTCCTCCTTCCTATGGGCTTCTGAGGGCTAGGGGAATTCACGAGCTTGGGATTTCATTAATCATACTGTTTGCTATCCTTAAATTACATTGCCTTTCCAAGGATGGTTCTGTCTGGACCTACTAGAAGGGAGTTACGCAGTTGGGAATGAGAATTGTAAATAAATAGGTTGTTCTTGGCCTGAGTTTATTTGATTTCATATACAAGTATTGTATCTTTAAGTTGACGCTTTAATTGACAACACACAATTGTGAACAGTGCTTTGTTGGAATAAATCACACGCTAATCAAATGCACTGATTCTGTAAACTGTTGTGAGTTTGAGTCTTCTGGTCTGGGGGCATATTTGATTCATATTGTTGTTACATCAATTTGCTACCATGGTGCTTTTCATTTCCGGTGTAAGCCTTGTGGCAAGCACACAAAACGTAGGAGTGCTACGAGGACTTGCATCGAAAATCACAGTGTCGAATCAGGTACACAATAATAAAAGTAACTTAAGAGGTGAATGTTGACAATCTTAACCAAATGAAGTACGCTTTGCTACCGGGAATGACCAGGTCTATGCAGGCAAAACCAATCCACTGCCATTGTGTGACTTCGTCATCACATCATTTGGATATCTTTGCCCTCACCGAATTGGCTGACTGGGATAGCAAGATGAATGTATCCATTGCCAATATCCAGAATACTTTACCTCATTATAAGCTATATCATTCTCACCACCATCAGAGAAGAGGTGGAGGTACAGCTATTCTCGTTAGGGATGATCTCACATGTAAGGATAACGAGACCTGCGAGTTTAACTCCCTGGAATATATGAATGTTCACAATACTCACTTCTACCTCCTCCAACTTATTCTAGCTACAACTCAAGTCTGACACAGAAAAAAATCACCGCATCAAGGTTTTCTAGATGAATTCTCCTCTCTTTTTGCTACTTTGACAGTTGGTAGTGGCCATTTGCGCCTAACTGGAGACGTAAATGTACAATGGTTGACGTTGCTGATGACCGTGAGGCCTTCCTTCCTCAATATTCTTGAACTGCATGACTTTAAACAACAGTAGTTGTTGGCCAACTCACATCAGGGAAACCACACTCTGGATCGACTCATAACTTGGAAGCAATACATTTTGGTGAGCCTATTTCAACTCATAGTCACTTGCCGTCTGACCACGACTGTCAAGTCTTCATCAAATCAACCGACCTGAACCGTGCTTTAAAACCATGCAGACTCTGAAAATTCGCAACATCAAAAGACACATCTTTCGCTCTGATATAAGATCTGTCATTTGTTTCCTACTTTGCCTTCAGACGCCGAGTGTGATTCTCTCTGTTCATGAATATAATACATCTTATCTAAGAACCTTGATGAACATGCTCCACCCGTATAATCGATCTGTAGTTTCTGCCGTCCTCCTCATGCCCTGGTACACAGATGTTCTTCGTGCTAAGAAGGAGGAACGGCGTCGGCTGGAGCGAGAGTTGCACAGACTGGGCTCACAGTATGCAAAGAGGCTTATAAATATCAGTGCTCTAAATATAACTTTCTTCTTTCTAAAAAAGCCACATGGGACTATATCATACACCCAGATACACAGTGATCAACGGGACTTTTCCGTGTAGTCACTTCTCCCAGATGGACAACCGCTTACCTTCACCTGAATGTCGCAAAAGACTTGCTGATAGTTTTGCCGAATGTTTCTACAAGAAGATCAAGAAGCTGCGAAACAGTCTACATGAAACTACTACTGCCGTCTTGTCCGTGGAACTAACCGAGTCATGCCAAAGCACACCTTCAGCTACTTTCTACGTGTCTGAACGATAGGTCTTGAAATCCTTCAAATCAGCATCGATCAGGTCCTGCACCTTAGACCCTGTACCAGCTTTCTCTTAAAAAACTATTCTATATAATCTGTTACCAGTCATAAAGATTGCCAACTCTTCCTTGTCTTCGGTCGTATTTCCCCAAGCTCTCCAAGCATGCATCTGTCATCCCGCTGCTGAAGAAATCTTGCTTGGACACCAACATCCTCTCATCAATTATCGCCCTATATATCATCTGCCATTTCCCGCAAGGTGATTGAAAGATTAGCATTGAAATCTTTGCAGAACTTGACTTCATCGTAATGATCTCCTGCTCCAATGCATCGGCATACCGCAAATCACAAGTACTGATATGCTTCTGTTACGGGTGAGAAGGAACATCGGTTGACAGTTCTTTTGACAAAAAAAGGCTGTACTAGTGTTACTGAACTTCAGCGCCGCCTTCGACACCATAGCCCACAAACAGCTCCTAGCCCCTCTAACTGAACGGTATGGATTACTGAACAAAGCAGTAGCCCTTGGGTTCTCGTCATAGACCTAGATTGCCGAACTCAATCTATATCAGTCAGAGTTGCTTTGTCAGATCCTGTGGCGGTTGTGGAGTCCCACAGGGCGCGGTTACTGGACCGAGTGACTCATCTTGTTCAGATGCCCCACTACATGGATATCATCACTGCCCACGGTATTCATTTTTGTTGTTTACGGCTGTGACACCCGCTCTACCTGACTTTCCACCTCGGGATCCGTGACACCACAAAAGAGATTGAACGCATGCAGTGCAGACATCAGATCTGGGTGTAAAAATCCAACAGCTGATATTAAATAACAAGAAGACGGAGATTTTGTATTTTCGCTCTCATTTTAGCAGATTCGGCTGCAAATCTCAGCCATCTAGATCATGCCAATTATGTTTATACATCGTCAGCTGAAGCACGGAACCTGGTGTCATCTTCGAATCATCACTAAGAAGGATCAATCATGTTAACAGCTTATGCACAGCTGCTGGCTCTCAATAAGGAAAATTGGGCAGTCCGACCAGTACTGATGAAAAATATACATCAGATTGGTCCACGCCTTTGTTACAGCTAGGCTGGATCTGCAATTTCCTTGCGTTATGGCCTTCCAGAAAGAGAATGACCAAGGTTCAGCGATGTTCAAAATGCAGCTGCCCGTCTTGTCCTTAAATCCGTCGACGAGACCATATCACACCAGCTCTCTACCAACTACATTCGCTTCCAATTAACGAGGACGTTTTTAATATTCTACTTCTCACCTATAATGCCATCCTACGAATTGTGACAGAGTCTCTGATTTTTTTTTTATGTCTCTGAGCTCATCAGTCTGTGTGTTTTTGAAGTTATACCGAGAACCTTGAGATATCTTCTTGCCTCCAGCTGAGAAATGCTGCCACTCATAAATAAAGTTCTATGGTGATTGATATTTGCTTACGCAGAAGAACATTTTGTGGAAAGATAAACTCCGAACAGTATCCGCATAGCTCAGTCAGCAACTATTCAATCACGTCTGAAGAATTCCCTATACACAACATTTTGGCTCCTGATACGATCCTGTTTCTGATACGTCCAATCATAATTATAATTCTGTGATTTTTTTCCTTTCTTTTTCTTATTCTCTGCCTTCATCCAATCCAGTTGCCTAGGATAGTTGTTTTCATCAGTTTAGGTAGGGTTTTAGAGGCATCTGAATCCAGGAAAGATCAAGACTTAACCGGTGTCGCTGTGGGGTACATACACAGATCCTCACAGCTGACGATTCAGGTGTATCCCCATAATGTTCTTAGTATGGGAGGCAACTGGGTTGTCTTTCTCTTCTATCTGTTGGTCACAATATATATATGTTTGAATTTCCACTTAAATTTAAAGTTTTTTGAAATTGTGTATAATTGATGTATATCATTGTTGTTTTAACATTAGAATTTTATCTATTTTGTATTTGTCGTATTGATATTTTGTATATTGCTCATTTCTATGTGAAGCGCCTAGAGGCCTCTGCATTAAGCGCTATATCAAGATTGTGATTATTATTATTATTATTATTTACATCTCTATCTGCATTTCCATCTGCATCTCCATCTTCATCTGTATTTCCATCTGCATCTTAATTTGCATATCTATCTGCATCTCCATCTCTATCTGCATTTCCATGTCCATCTCTATCTGCCTTTACATCTCCATCTGCATTTACATTTCCATCTGCATTTACATGTCTATCTGCATTTACATCTGCATCTCCATCTGTATTTCCAGCTGCATCTGATTTGCATCTCTATCTGCATCTCCATCTCAGCATCTCCATGTCCATCTCTATCTGCATTTCCATCTGCATCTCCATCTCTATCTGCATCCTCATGTCTACCTCTATCTGCATTTACATCTCTAGCTGCTTCTTCATCTGTATTTCCATCTGCATCTCCATGGCCACCTCTATCTGCATTTACATCTCTATTTGCATTTACATCTCTATCTGCATTTACATCTGTATTTCCATCTTCATCTGCATTTCCATCTGTATTTCCATCTGCATATGCAGGTCTATCTGCATTTACATCTCTATCTGCATTTCCATCTGCATTTCCATCTCCATCTGTATTTCCATCTGCATTTATATATATCTGCACCTCCATCCCCATCTCCATCTCTATCTGCATCTCCATGCCGGTCTCTATCTGCATTTCCATCTGCATCTGCATCTACATCTACATCTGCACCTCCATCCCCATCTCCATCTCTATCAGCATTTCCATCTACATCTCCACTGCATTCCCATCTGCATTTGCATCTCCATCTGTATTTCAATCTGCATATGCAGGTCTACCTGCGTGTCCATCTACATCTCTATCTGCATCCCCATGTCCATCTCTATCTATTTACATCTGCATTTAAATATTCATCTCCATCTTCGTCTGTATTTGCATCTCCATCTGCATCTGCATTTGCATCTCTATCTGCATCTACATCTCTATCTGCAACTCCATGTCCATCTTTATCTGCATTTCCATATGTATCTCCATCTGCATCTGCATCTACATCTCTATCTGCTTCTCCATCTGCATTTTCATCTGTTTCTCCATGTCCACCTTTTTTGCATTTACATATCTATCTGCATTTACATCTCTATCTGCATTTCCATCTGCATCTCCATCTTCATCTGTATTTCCATCTGCATCTGCATTTGCATATCTACCTACATCTCCATCTCTATCTGCATCTCCATGTCCATCTCTATCTGCATTTTCATCTCCATCTGCGTCTACATCTACATCTGCATCTGCACCTACATCGCCATCTCCATCTCTATCTGCATCTCCATGTCCATCTCCACTGCATTCCCATCTGCATTTGCATCTCCATCTGTATTTCAATCTGCATATGCAGGTCTACCTGCGTGTCCATCTACATCTCTATCTGCATCCCCATGTCCATCTCTATCTATTTACATCTGCATTTAAATATTCATCTCCATCTTCGTCTGTATTTGCATCTCCATCTGCATCTGCATTTGCATCTCTATCTGCATCTACATCTCTATCTGCAACTCCATGTCCATCTTTATCTGCATTTCCATATGTATCTCCATCTGCATCTGCATCTACATCTCTATCTGCTTCTCCATCTGCATTTTCATCTGTTTCTCCATGTCCACCTTTTTTGCATTTACATATCTATCTGCATTTACATCTCTATCTGCATTTCCATCTGCATCTCCATCTTCATCTGTATTTCCATCTGCATCTGCATTTGCATATCTACCTACATCTCCATCTCTATCTGCATCTCCATGTCCATCTCTATCTGCATTTTCATCTCCATCTGCGTCTACATCTACATCTGCATCTGCACCTACATCGCCATCTCCATCTCTATCTGCATCTCCATGTCCATCTCATCTGCATTTCCATCTACATCTTCATCTGTGTTTCCATCTGTATCTCTGTCTTTATCTGCATCCCCATCTCCATCTACATCTGCATCTATATCTGCGTCTACATCTACATCTCTATCTGCTTTTCCATCTGCATTTCCATCTGCATCTCCATGTCCACCTCTATTTGCATTTACATCTCTATTTGCATTTACATCTCTATCTGCATTTCCATCTGCATTTCCACCTTCATCTGTATTAGCATCTGCATCTACACCTGCACCTCCACCCCATCTCCATTTCTATCTGCACCTCTATGCCCATCTCTATCTGCATTTCCATCTGCATCTCCATCTGCATTCCTATCTGCATTTGAATATCCATCTGTATTTCCATCTGCATCTGCAGGTTTATCTGCGTTTCCATCAGCATCTCCATCTCTATCTGCATCTCCATGTCCACCTCTATCTGCATTTCCATCTGCATCTACATCTTTATATGCATCTACATCTACATTTGCATCTCTATCTGCTCCTCCATCTGCGTTTCCATCGGCATCTCCCATGTCCACGTCTATCTGCACTTACATCTCTATCTGCATTTCAATCTGCATTTCCAATCTTTATCTGTATTTCCATTTGCATCTACACCTGCACCTCCATCTTCATCTCTGTCTGCATCTCCATGCCCATCTCTATCTGCATTTTCATCTACATCTGCATCTACATTCCCATCTGCATTTACATCTCTATCTGCATTTACATCTCTATCTGCATTTACATCTCTATCTGCATTTACATCAGCATCCCCATCTTCATCTGTATTTCCATCTGCATATCTAGCTGCATCTCCATCTCATCTGCATCCCCATGTCCACATCTATCTGCATTTACATATCTATCTGCATTTACATCTCTATATGCATTTACATCTCTATCTGCATTTATATCTCTATCTGCATTTACATCTCTATCTACATTTCCATCTTCATCTGTATTTCCAGCTGCATCTGCATTTGCATCTCTATCTACATCTTCATCTCGATCTGCATCTCCATGTCCATCTCTATCTGCATTTCCATCTGCATCTACATCTTTTTATGCATCTACATCTAGATCTGCATCTCTATCTGCTTCTCCACCTGCATTTCCATCTGCATCTCCCATGTCCACCTCTATCTGCATTTCAATCTGCATTTCCCATCTCTATCTGCATTTCCATCTGCACCTGCATCTACATTCCCGTCTGCATTTGCATCTTCATCTGTATTTCCATCTGCATCTGCAGGTCTAACTGCGTTTCCATCTGCATCTGCATCTCCATCTCTATCTGCATCTCCATGTCCACCTCTATCTACATTTACATCTCTATCTGCATTTAAATATTCATCTCCATCTTCGTCTGTATTTCCATCTGCATCTGCATTTGCATCTCTATCTGCTTCTCCATCTCTATCTGCATTTTCATGTCCATCTCTATCTGCATTTCCATCTGTATCTCCATCTGCATCTGCATCTACATCTCTATCTGCTTCTCCATTTGTATTTCCATCTGCATCTCCATGTCCACCTCTATCTGTATTTACATCACTATATGCATTTACATCTCCATCTGCATTTACATCTCTATCTGCATCTATCTGCATTTACATCTTTATCTGCATATACATCCCTATCTACTTTTTCATCTGTTTCTTCATCTGTTTCCATCTGCACCTACAGCTCTATCTGCATTTTCATCTGCATCTCCATATCTGTATCTCCATGTCCTCTATCTGCATTTGCATCTCTAACTCCATCTCTATCTACATCTCCATGTCCATCTATATCTGTATTTCCATCTACACCTGTATCTGCTTCTCCATCTGCATTTCCATCTGCATCTCCATTTTAACCTCTATCTTCATTTACATCTCTATCTGCATTTTCATCTCTATCTGCATTTACATCTCTATCTGCATTTACATCCCTATCTGCATTTCCATATGCATCTCAATCTTCATCTGTATTTCCATCTGCATCTGCATTTCTATCTGCATCTCCATGACAATCCCTATCTGCATTTCCATCTGCATCTCCATATGCATTTCCATCACCATCTCTATTTTCATCCGGATTTCCATCTGCGTCTCCATCTGCATCTCCATCTCTATATGCATCTACATCTCCATCTAAATCTTCATCTGTATTTCCATCTGCATCTGCAGCTCTATCTGCATTTTCATCTGCATCTCCATCTCTACCTGCATCCCCATGTCCACCTCTATCTGCATTTACATCTCTATCTGCATTTACATCTCTATCTGCATTTACATCTCTATCTGCATTTACATCTCTATCTGCATTTCCATCTGCATCTCCATCTCCATCTGTATTTCCAGCTGCATCTGCATTTGCATCTCTATCTGCATCTCCGTCTCTATCTGCATTTTCATGTCCATCTCTATCTGCATCTTCATCTATCTCTGCACTTCCATCGCCAACTGCATCTCCATCTCTATATGCATCTACATCTCTATCTGCATCTTCATCTGTATTTCCATCTGCATCTGTAGCTCTATCTGCGTTTCCGTCAGCATCTCCATCTCTATCTGCATCTCTATATGTCCACCTCTATCTGCATTACATCTCTATCTGCAAATATCGAAACACTTGGTGTCAAATACCTAAACTTGTTTAGATTTTAACCATGTTTCGAAGGTCCTTAGATATTAAACAGGCATTTCGAGATGTTTAAAACATATGGTGCAAATGGTGTTTAGAAAGGTGTTTAATCTTTTCTGTGAAACTAATGCACAAAATGCAGCCTGCGCTCATTCAATATAGCAACTCAAGCAAATGAATCCAAATAGATTACACTACAGCAATATTGACAACAAACAGCTATACAAACCACCGTCGCCCATCATCTTCATCGACGTGCGATCCTATGCCAACATCCCTATTGAAAGATTGTGTAGACATCTTGGTTCCTTATATCACCAAAATTATCAACGGATCTTTGAGTTCTGGGATTGTACCATCAATTCATAAGTTGGCCCATGTGAAACCGCGTATCAAAAAAACAGGGCTCTGATGTTAATGATCTGAAAAAAAATATCGACCCATTGCGAACTTTATGTTTATTTCCAAGATACTCGAGAAAGCAGTCTCATCTCAACTGAAAGTCTATCTGCATAACAATGGCCTTTATTCTGATATGTAATGAGCATATCGCCAGTTCCATTCAACTGAAACAGCCATGCTTCGTGTAATGAATGATCTGTTTTTGGCGTTAGACAAGGGCAATGAAGCAGTTTTGATTTTGCTTGATTATTCTGCCGTATTTGACACCATCACCCATTCCATCTTTTTCGAGAGTCCACAAAGTCGGTACGGTATTGGGGTACTGTGTTACGATGGTTTAAATCATATCTTACTATTTTACTAATCGCTCCCAAGCTATTGTTGTGAATGATAAGCTTTCAGACATTCATATCCTTCCTTGGGTACCCAACAGGGATCTGTCAAGGGACCTCTTGATGTCATCCTATACTGGTTCTTTGAGTGACGTGATTGGTGCACATAGTGGAATTATGCACATGATTTATACAGATGACACACACAACTGTATTTAGTTATTCACACATAAAAATTCCAAAATAACCTCACAGTGAGCTTGTCGTCAAAATGTCGCTTTTACGCGTTAAACCAACGACGACGTCTAAATTTCAGATTCCTTGGCCACCCCCACCTGTGCCCATAGACGATTTTGAGGTATAGCGCCACCCATATAGGCTGGTCTAAATACTTTTGAAGTCAATAATGTATTCCAAATATTATCCTACTAAATGTATTGAACTAAGGTGTAAGAGGAGATTGTGTAATCTCCTCTTACCCGGGAAGGGGGTAGGCCTATCATTTTCAGCACTTTTGGTATAATGGTCGGTCCCTTTTTCCGGGTAGAAGAAAGGGTTACATTTCTGTTGCTAGTATTTTCCAGTGGACAACCAGGTATGAAGAATGGTGAAAATATATGCTGCCACAATGGCTCAAAATCCGGGCTCAAAATACATTTTCACAGTTAATTTTCTCTCAGCTTCTGGGGCTTCGCCCCCAAAACCTCCACCAAGTCATGTTTTGCACTGTCTAAAGGTACAAGGATGGATAGCAAGTCTGTCATTTTTGGTATATTTTCGGGGTAGTATAGTTCAAACACCCGGCCGCTCATCCCCATACCCAAATAAAAGTGAGACCCCGGGGGATGGAACAAGTATTATAACTTCAAAACTTGTTTTATTCGCTTGTAGTTTCATCAAATATTGCATCCATACATATCCTACATAACATTGTACCAGTCTACACTGCAACCAATCCACTCAACAATACTCGCAGTAGAAGACTTGTAAATATTATGTATGATGCTTGCTAGTTCAATTGCCATCCACATTTTGATTATTGCAGCCCTGCCTGGTCAAACTGCGCTATAGGCTGGGAATTATATGATATGACCTGGAAAAAAATTGCAATAGAATTTTTTTCACCACAATGCATTTCTATAAGGTCCCCAGAATGACATACTAAAAGTCCAAAAAAAAAATCCAAGTGGTGGAACTACGCCTAATTTGCATAAATCCAAAATGGCCGCCAATTCTTATGTTTTTACATTCATTTTGTTGTCTAACTAGATCTATATAGCTGTTGAAGCCCATAAAACAAATAGTTTTACATTAAATAAGTATATT